>JAHWFP010176623.1:0-43475 GCA_023313725.1 Lithobius niger
AACCCTTCTAGCTCCCAACTACTCTTCTGGTTAAATTTGTGGTACGATACCGATATGGCAAAAATACCGGTAACACAGATTGCACTGATTATCGATATCAATATCGGACTATCCCTAACCAAATGTTTAAAAAAAAAAAAACACGAGTAACACAGAAAAGCATTCCCCATACTAAAATCAAGTTCGAGTCCTTCACACTGGGATATATTTTCCTAACAAACCTCCAATTTATCCAAAATTGTCACCTGAAGCTAGCCTACTTTCCACACCACATACAAAAAAAAATAAAAATTCCGTTGCACCTTTAAAACAACTCAATTGATACACTTGCACAAAAAAAAAACATTTCGACCAACAACAAAAAAATGGGGGAAAAAAGCCGCATTTTGAAGCAGACTAGCGCGCCCCCACGTGGCAGCTTTCAACATACACACAACAAAATGTAATGGTACTACGAGGAGGCGACTGCCAAAACCCAAAAGCTCGGGTGCGGGAGAGAAACTGGCGTGCATTGTAAATCCAATTAGGTTTAACAGCACACACTACAGCTTTGGAAAAGTAAAGGCAGAAGAAGAGTCGGAAAAAATTGTGTTCAATTACTCCATGACTTATTCAAGACTTGCAACCTTGTTTTTCCCCAACTGCCTGCCGCGACACAGACAGGCAGACAAGAGAGCCTTGAAGGCAAAGGCAGGTTGGCTCACGAGGGGAGGGGAGGGGTTTAAGTATCCACCCACTAAACTTACTTTATACAAACAAGGAAAACACAAACGTTAAGAATGAAACTTGGGCCTACTGCCGAAACTTCACGCAGACTACAAAGGCAATCATCTTTTCAGGAAAAAAAGGAAATAAAAGAAGTGGTGATGACGTTTCGTTTGTTCCACACTTTTGTTTGAAGACTGCGTACTGTGTGGAGCACCGTAGCCTTCCGTCTCAACAGAGCAGTCACACCAGGAGAGCATATTATATATGCGACACTGTCGGTATCTAATCTACGTATCTAAACAAAGCAATTTGTAGAATATACTGTTAGTATGATTGTTAACAGCGAAACCATGACATTTGCTTAACACTAGGGCTACTATACCTACGATATTGGCAACGTTTGGATGGGGTTATAGGATCGGATGATGAGTTAACCCAACACTGATCCCTACAATGATCGCGTGCTACAGATTTATCCATGTGCGCTGAGACGATTTCATTTAAAGGTTATTAAATAAAAATATTAAAAAAATGAAATTCGCCTCATACTGTGGTCAGGAACCAAAAGGGTGGTGAGCCGATTACTCCGCCTAATCTAAAACTTCTATTTAAATCGGTCTGACCAGGAACGAATGTAGGAGTTCTCCACAGAGTGACTCGCGGAAGCTCTGTACACTGTTTCTCCCCACAATTTCTGAGCTTAGGGCATTCCAAATCCTGACGACTCAAAGCGGGGGAAAAATGCTTCCTGCAATTAGTTTTAAACTCCTTTATTGTAAGTTTCCACGGACGACCTCTAATGAAGTGTATCGAAGGTGCAAAATCAAAAAAACGGAAGATCGATCGACGTGAGCCCACGGAGAATCTTAAAAGTTAGGACCAAGTCTGACCTAATCCTACGTAGCTCTAGAAGTTACAATCCACATCTAGAAAGCCTTTCCGTGTGGTGAAGGTCCCGTAAGCCTGAAAGTCTTTTGGCGAATTTACGCTGGACTGACACCAACAAATCAATGTACACATATGTAAACATATATAAATATTGCAAACGCTTTTATTTTTTCCCAATACAAGTGCAAGATGGTTTTGTTACATTCACTCAAACGAATGTACTACATGTTGCAAAAGCTATATAGGAGCATTCAGTTCGACAATAGGGGAGAAGGCGTTTCTTTTAACTGCCTTGATATAAGCAGCAAGTAAATCCAAACATTCCTACGAAAACCACCACGAACAGTTCTCGAGTTATCCAAATTTAGATATAAATTTGCATATATAAAATATGCGTCAGTGCTTTTGTCACTGCGAGGGCAGACATAACCTGAATACCAACCAGCCTTTCCCTGTTGCTTACTTACATGGAAACGTGAAAAGAACGGAAATTCCAACCTTCTCCAACCTAAAGATCTATTAACTGACAATGTTACCATTGAAGGTTTTACCGATATTAAGGGAACAGACAGGGTTTCAGGGACGTTTTGGAATAGGCCTATTTATAATCGTATTTTAACATCAGAACAGCACGTACCAAATCTTTTGATGCTTTTAAGTGAAACTTTTCATGTTGAGAAAATACACTAGTAAATTCACGTGGGCATTTGTTCATAACAACCGCCATGAATGTACATCAAAAATTCATCCAAATAAATAACAAATTCATGACACCTCGGTAAATGCAATTCAGTTTTTTTACGGGTTTCAAATATTTGACGATCCTCACAGACTAGACCAATAGCCATCCAGCAAGCTGTTTAATTTCATCGCAACAGAGCAGCTGAGCTCAACACGTGTGAAAAAGTCAGACACCCCAGACATTAAAAAAAAAAAAACTATTAACTTGGCTTAATTTCCCTAATGCAAAAAACGCAAATGGTTTTCCACTCAAAAGCGTCCAGGCGATGAGCTCTTAATGCTTTTTCAATTCTCGTTAAACAAAAAAAAATTTTCTTTTTCTAAATGATGATCAAATGGGGGCCTGTCACGAACAGAAGCAACTAATGCAGCTTTAAAACCGAAGTTATACAAAGAATTATACAAGTAGACGTATCGTTGTTGTCTTTGGCTGATGGTGGGAGCAAATAGCGTGAGTATTTTGAGTCGGTTCAGAAAACGATAGTTTGCAATTCTGTGACAACGTAGATTTGGTGCATGGAATTTAAATAGTTTGAAAATGAAGTATATATGCCTCAAATATTTTTTAAAGTTTTTCGGTTTGTATTGCTTAATGTGAAATTCTGATTGGGTCTTGAGAAAACTATGCCAAAGGAAAATAATCGGAAATTAACAGGCAACAACTAAAAGAATTGGGAACATTCGGAATTCTTGCAGAATGCCCAAGTCATTCCCAAATTTCGGGATGAGGATGTAGAAAATAAACTAATTTACTACTTTTTGCTAAGCCTAGTAAGGGTAGTCTTGCAGTTTAATTATTTACCTATTTTTCTTGAAAGGACAAATTTTTATTATTGGACAAAGCTTCTACATTTCAAAGCAACAACTTGCTCGGTGATTTCTTTTTCCATGATTTCAGAGACTTACAAGTGCTTCGTTTCCACGTTGTCTTTCCTGCAGGGTTCAGTTTTGCAACATTAGGCCAACACCTATGTTTCACTCGAATCTATGCAATTATTGCAAACGCTATTTTTAGCATGGACTACTCGAAAATAATACGACGTGTTGTCCTTTAAGGAATGTTTTTATCCTCTAATTAAGGATACTTTTGCCTCAATTTCTAGACCTTATGGACGCTTTTGCTCTTAATTTCGGGATCTTATGGACGCTTTTTCCCACAATTTCGGGACCTTGTGGACGCTTTTGCCCTCAATTTCGGGACCTTATGGAAACTTTTACTCTCAATTTCGGAACCTTATGGACATTTTTGCCTCAATTTCGGGAACTTAATGGACGTTCTGCCCTAAATTTCGGGACCGTGTGGACGCTTTTGCTCTTAATTTTCGGACCTTATGAATGCTTTTGTCCTCAATTTCGGGACCTTATGGATGCTTTTGCCTTAATTTCAGGACCATAACTTAATAGATTTTTTTTCTCTCAATTTCAGGACCTTATAGACGCTTTTGCTCTCAACTTCAGGATCTTATGGATGCTATTCTCTCGTCAAAAAGAATTAGTTTTCGCTTATATAAACCAGATGCTACTTGTTCAACTGCTTATTGGTGAATATAAAACTCGTGGGGGTGGGGGGGGGAGCTACTACCTCTATTTACATTTTAAAAGAATGACTCATGGGTAAATCAACATACCGAAGTGTCCAAATCTCCCACTAATACTGGAAACCGAAAGTCATTTTAGACTTGGGTTATATTCAAGGCAGTCATCAAGCCACACCGAAAAGCAACATTGGTGAGAACTGATTTTCCTTAGCTGGAACGGAAGGTTATTAGACATACAAATTCTTCAATATTACTGCACAAGACGGTTTGAAGTTTCCTGTGTTATATGCTAGTAACCTCAAGAAGGGAATGAGGTACGTGTACCGCAATTTTTGGTTGAGCCTACCTAACTGCAGCCCTGACATAGGATCATGTAAGTCCTTAATGCAGGACCGTAGGAATTCATTTTCCCTCAAATTCAGGAACCGGTCGTAAATTTCGGAACCCAACAGCCACGAAAGTGAAAATCGATTGAAATGCCATTATGCTTCATGAACAAAAAGTCAAATGTCGTCCTGACCGACAAATTCGACCTTTGCTAAATCAGTCACAGAACTGAAAATTTATTAAATGCGGAAATAAGAAGTGTCCAACCTACAAATGACGATTTCAAGTCGGTTAGTAGATCTTGCAGCTTTGGTTCGTACCAACGAGCCAAATTAAAAAAAAAAAAGGCTTTTAACACTGCAGTCTGAACACCACTTACAGGACTATTTACTTTAGTTTCTGCACACGTTTACCAATTTACGGCCGGCAGAACTGGGCCTGCTTGGTTTAGCATGCGCCAATGCCAAACGAAGAGAAGAAGAAACATTCCAGCACAAATATAAATGTTGATCCACCTGTACTGTACCCAAAGGGATCGGTCGGGAATCAACACTAAAACTCGCAAACAAAAACAACCGTTTTACGAGCAGAATCGTCTTTTCCGCCCGACTGACTGCCAACCGTGCACTAATGCCTAGTTAGCAACTATTAAACCCACGTGTTGCCCTATTGTCAATTAGCTTACATGGACAGGCCAAGTAACGTCAAAAGTTCTCCAACAAGCCAGTAAAAACATATAGAATAACTGAGCAAAAAACGGCTTCACCGTTTAGAAAAAAAACAGAGCTCTATCCCCATACTCACAGCCGTGAAGGTGCACGAATAAAAACGGATTAGAGTTCAGTCGAACGCAACGAACTATAATTTGAACTCCAATACCAGGGAACAAGGACTGTTTTTGATCAATGGTTATGTCAGAAAGAAAGCCCAGTTTATGTTTGAAAAGTTTAATGTTTCGGTGTTTGGGCGTGCATGCATAATTTGTGTATTATTCAGACCTTTTTTTAATATTTTTCTGTGTTTGTTGTTTCATATTAAATCTGTTTCGTGTGAGTGGGGATATTCAGTTTAAAAAGACATAAACTAACGTTACAAAAAATTAATAAATACTAAACTCGAATATCCTTTGTCTTGTGGCCGATCACCACCATTTATTATTATTTTTTCATAAGCATTAGTTACTTACAAAAAAAATTGGACCGAAAGGGATGCAAATCAACAACACAGCACAAATTTCAAAATTTTCACTAACTGGCCGCTAACACACGTGCATACTGTAGATGTTGCCTCTACTTTATGCATTCTATCGTACATTCTACTTATGAAACAAATATGCGGTATCTGGTATACCTGTGTCCTTTTATACATGTAAAGGTACATTCCTCCCTGCTAGCTTTCCTGTATGGATCACCTTTGCAACATTACTTCAGATGCATGCAAATGTTGTAAAGGCATAAAATTTCCCCTTTTTCCCCTCGTGAGAAACGATTTTGTTACATTCACTCTAATCTATGTAAATATTTCAGAGTTCGACTTGCACTTTTTTTTTTAACTTAGAAAAAAATTGAACTAAAACCTCGGTAAAGAAGCATCACGTTCTACAAACTGTACAAATTTACCTCCAACAGTTCCAAAGTTACCCCAATTGTGCCATTCACAAAATATCCGTCTTTTCCACTCGCCATTTGGTCATAAACTTTATGAGTCACTCGCCATTCAGCACGTTTCACTCTCCATCTACTGAACCCATTCTCGTTATTAATGTTTTGTGAACATTTCATGGTTTTGCAATTTTATGCATTTCTCTACTGCTCCGGCCAGAATAAGACACTGACTGCACCAACTAACGTAAATTTGGACAAACCTGATGTTCTGGACGCAATGTCACAATCTTCCTTTCCAGACAAGTGCGTTTTGCCAAATACAAAGTTTCACTTTCATTCGCTATCTTGGCGAGTACAATTTTAACTACCAACGCTGATTTTAAATCACCAATGGCCGAATTTTCCTGGATATTTAACGAGTGGTGATCAACTTTGGTTAAGTTTGCCGAAAAAATTTGTCCGATTTTTGTTCACCATGATCAAACCTAAACATCAAATTTTTCACTTTTGCTCCTGCAAATCAGTTTCGTATTTTGACAATGTCTACCACCGCTCTTGGAAGATTAAATTTGGAGACTGTATCTTTACTCACCTACCTCCAGTGCACAATCACTAAATGACTGAAACTAAAAAAATTTGGGAGGCATATGCACCCATTTTGCAAAAAAACTTAGCAATAAAATCATTTCGCCACTAAGGCCTCCACTATGTTATATATTGCAGCTTGGCTTCTGGGCAGCTAGGCTTCCACACACTTCTCTCCTGCTTATTGCAAGCATAGGGTCTGGTCTATTGTAGATACCTTGTGTAGTGTATCCTTGGGTCCTTAGTTTTTCCTATTTGTTTTCTGCTTTGCCATATTCCTTTTACCACGGTTGCAGCCTTTTTTAAAGTATTGTGTTGTTAACTACTGCATTAGCTACTTGTTTTTTCCTTGACGAGACAATAGCTCAAAACATCACATTAGCTCAACGTGACATTGGCTCAAGTCTCAAAACGTCGCTATTATTGTATTTCATGGTTTTTACAACTTATTTCTTTCCTATAGATCACGCCAATCGGACACACAGGATGCGCTTGACACTAACTTCAATTTAGTGTTGGTGCCCCTATGTACAAAAGTTTGAGTAGTATTTCCGGTAGTGAGGGGGAAAAAACTTGGAGAGGGAATATCCAAGATGGCGAAGGGGTTTTGAGCAGTGCTAACTAGTGAGGACCAATTCGAATTCAGATATTTGAAGGGAAGAGGGGGTTCGTAAAATAAGTCTGCATGACGTCATTCCAGTCAGTGCACGGAGAATCTGCCATTTTTTCCTACTGAACGACTGTAAAAAGATGTTATTTATCACTGGCCGAAAATAAATCCCAGAATGTTGAAGCGCTCCACAAGAAAGACACTCTTTCCTGACGAACAACGCGTCATTGTGCTTGCAATACTAAAACCAGTACGGTTGTTGACACCAAGTATAGTAAATTGAACATAAGGGGCAGGCTTCATACACAACTGCAGTTCAAAAAGTGGTGCGAAGTTGCAAGGAATTTGAATTTTAGACCTAGCGGAAACGAATTGCGTAAAAGTGTTCAGGGCCAATTTTTATTGAAATGTTTACACCGTTTGCTCAATTTTTGCTTACAACGACTACACGTATACTGGAGAAAAACCTTGCCGTTTTCAAAGCAACAATATGCTGGTCTAATTTTGTTTTTCCTTGAGTCTGGGACTTTTTGGTCCTTCGGGCTATTTTTGCCCTCATGTTCTGGACCTAAGGGAGTTTCATGCCCTCAATTAATATTCTGGATGGACCTTAAGGACACTCTGGCAACCTTGGGAACACTTTTGCCCTAAAATATTTACCCCAGGGATGCTTTTGCCGTTAAATTATGGACCTATAGGACACTTTTTGCCTCAAACTCTGGACCTTAGGGACACTTTTGCCTTTGTAGGTCGGTAACGTTTGGCATTAAATTTGGGACCCTTGGGTCACTTGTCCTCAAATTTAGGACGTACAGAATTTTATTTCATTTTTTTTCTTGGAGGAGGGTTCACCTAGCGGATCTGAATTTAAACAAGATTTAAGCATATTTTTCAGGTTTAAAATTTTGTTTGACTTTACAAAGACACGATAACTGAAGTTTGATTATCCCTCACAACTTTCTATTAATACTAACGCCAATCCCTCCCAATTGACACAAAAATTCCCGTTTTAGCAAAACAAAGGAACGGCGGGGAAGTTTAGATGGCACGCTCGTATTTCGTTATTTAAAAAAAAAATACATAACGTCATCACGTATCTGAAAACCGCTCCCACCTAACTTTATTTTTAAAGGAGTAAAGTCTCCTTATCAGAAGTCTAATATTGGCGTTAGATCGACAGCACCACTATTTACTTAACTTCAGCTTCATAGTTATCAGCGCCTTATCGGAACGGTAGGGCTGTATATAAACCACCCTTATCTCCTTGTTGTTTAGGCCTTAGTTCACACAAGTCGTAAGCTTACCTCAGAGGACCAACACAAATCTTAAGACCTAAACACAACCCAAAATTTACCAAAATGTAAAATATCCACAATACACATTCTGTAGGGAACGACAAATTCGCTCAGTAAATACGATCAACACATATGCAAGATTCGTTCTGACTACTGTGTGGCTTCTAACCCATTGTATATACTTTAATCGTTACCATAATTCTGTTTTCGTGTAAGTGACATTCTGTACTACAGCTAGTGTCTTAGGAAAGCTGTCCAGGTGATCGAAAATTTGGAATTTTTTTTCGTTTGTTTGTTAGTAAGATGTCTGACGAGTGTAAGCTGCCAGGCTGGCACTTTTCACATTCATCTTGGATTTGCCAAAATTCTCCAATCAATTCCTATCTAAAAAAATTTACAAAATCACAAAAGGAACTTTACTAAAATGTCCGCACACAAACCTCTTGAAAAATCGACGTGTGAAAATAGGTCCCGTTTCGACCGATGCTTAAGCACTGAAAATGATAACTAAAAACTGGATGCAACGATTTACGTATTTTTTTTCTTTCTTTTTTTTGGTATTAGGATTGTTTAAAACGACAATTTTCTTTTAAAGCCAAAACTATAAAATAGTCCAGATTAAAAAAATAATCTTTACCTACCTTCCTTCCTTCCGTCCTAAAAAAAAAAGGGGAGTGGCCAATGGAGTCAAAATTGTGAACTGGCAAGCGTGACAAGTGTGCAGCAAAAAAAATACTTGTCATCCTTGGCAGTTTATAATATCAGCGTCATCTTCGTTTGTTACTATGCAATAAAGGGTTTTTAATTCCAGTTTCTGAAATTCCAGTTGCATCACCTGGCATTTGTATCGTTTTACAAGAAAGTTAGACTGAATAAATATGTTGTTAATTCGAGACGATAATTACAGTGATTGATTATTGCTTCAGCCTAAAACAGGGGTTCCCATCAACATACTAAAATTAATTTCGCCGATTTTCCAGAGTAGATTACATCATTTCCATAAAATTTGAAGGACATTCTTTTCTCACACATTGTACCGGTTTTACTTGTTTGTGTATTTCTCTTAGCAGCGACATACTTTATTTACACTCACAAAATTAATTGTTTTTTTTCCCGTTTCCACGTTTTTTCGTGAAAAATCAGAATTCCCCCTGGTCTCAGACCAGAAGTACGTAGTGTAAATTAGGTTGGTGGGATGCCTGCGATAAGTTTCTCAAAATTCAACGGATTTTGAAGATCACCACACAGGCATTCCCCGCCTTACCCCACCCCTTTCCGGTCTTACTGAGATTAAAAATTCTCGCTTTCTCTGAAATTTCCCAGGGATTTTGGCCTTATTTTCATTTTTCGTGCGATTCCCAGATTTTGTCTGAAACCTGTAATAATTTACTACTAACTTCGTATCTATAAATATTAAATAGATGTGTACACCCCAGTCTGGCTAACCTTTTCGCAATTCGTTTCTATAAATAAGCTAGTTTTTTTTACGATAGATCCATTCGACACACTTCTCGCTTTATTAAAAACGTCCAACTACATCGCGATGAAAACTTGACAAAAGAGCGTTGACCCCTTATAGGACACGCAAACTCGTACTTGAACATTGTACCCTCACAACTGAAAGCCCCCCCCCCCCCCCAACCAATTCCATTCCCTGTGAGGGCAACGAGGGGTCACAGCGTGAAACCCAAACAAGTGACAACCTCTCTAGTAGCAACAATGGAGGCCTTAACCCTAGCAGCCTTAAGGGAGTTTCAAGAAATAGCAGTCCAACTTAGGTCGCCATCCCCTAGCCAGCAGGGACCACAAGAAACTGCCACAATGGCCAGAGGAAGCCCCGGTGTGGGGGGTGGGAGGGGGAGGAGAGACTTGAAAGAAGATTTACCACTTTTGACTTTTAGTCTCTTTCCTTGTGGTAACGAGCACGTACACTTTCCACCAGATGTTCCACTCAACTGCAAACTCGCAAAAAAAAAAATCTTAAGAGAAAAAAAATAACGCTAAAATACACGGAATGGGGCTGAATTCGACCAAAAACAGCCCGCCCAATAAGCAAGCAAGCCTATATTTATCACATTCTTTATAATCCCAGAAAATAACGACGACGACGACGACGACGACTTTCCGCGTCTTCACTTCATCAACTTTGCCTAAAGTTATTCATAATTTTCACATTTTATCCCCAATTCTTTGATATTTGATTTCACAGATGCAGTTGGAGTAGGCTACTACCAACGGAGTACATGAAATAATAAAATAGCAAGATAATATTATTTATTAGTAGACGTTCTTGATGTTTAATCCCTTTTCTTTCTAGCAAAACGTTCCTTTGTATTGCCCCACTTATATTGTCCTTGTCCATATTCCTCACTTTTTAACCGGTTTGCCTACAGAAAATATTCGCATTTTTCACAGGATGGTCGCTTGAATCTTAAACTGCGTAAGTAAGGTAAGTTTGGTAGAAGAAAAAAAACAAAAGGAAAAACATTCAGGATTCTCAAGTCGCGTACTATTCCATGCTTGGAATTATATTTTCCAGGACTTTTCACTGCCACTTACAAGCTTCCTCGACCACTGACAAGAAATCCACACCATCAAACATGTACGATAAACTCGTGCGTGCCTACATTCATAAACTTCAAAAACTTTTTAACGACTTTTTGACGTACGCCCCTTAAAGCATAAATCCTTACCCCCTCGCCCCTACTTAAAGGCGCCAAAGTCTACGAACCTTTCAAGAAAACCCTCTAGACGAATGTTAGGGTCAACAAAAAGTAACCATCCATAGGAGAAGGCGAGCGCATTTGCAATAACACTCAGTTACAACGAGTCATACCTGGAGGGTAACCTATTATTAACATGATTACGGCAACAAACATGTTGGTATTATTTTGGCCAAATTATTACATGTCAGGCGTTCACACTACTTTTCACAGTTTCATCATTACCCGTGTGGAAAGCCATGAACACGCTAGATAACAAGCAGCTGGTCCAAGGTCAAATCAGACTGACTGTTGCTTTCACAAAATGCTAAACGCTTTCAGACTTGAAGCAGACGCTTCACCATGAAGAGCTTCTCAAGGCGGAAAATACCACATAAGATGAGAGAGATCATTTGAATGCATGCGAAACTCCCTTCCCAACAAAAATTGATACTTACTTTATACAAGAATTCACGACTCAGAACTTGAATCGCTGAAATGTTGAACGAGTCCTACTGTGTGAATTTCAGCAAAGGTCAATAGCAAGGATATGGAGGGAAGGGAATTAAAATAGAATGCTAATTATTTCCCTCACTTACGGTTTGCCGTTATTTCTTATCCGAACAACCTATTCTAACCATGTATTTTTGGTAACTTTGGAACCAGATGAGATAAGAGAAATGCGGTTTCAGGCACTGTTCAGCACAATTCCAGTAGCACTTACGTAGCTAGTTTCAAATGTGCTTTGTAAGCCACGTATTTAAAATTGAGCTAATTAGTCTAGTAAAATTAGGCTGGAAAGGGCAAAACGAGCTAGTAAGAGAAAAAGAGTAGATCGTGCAAGCCTCACATGAAAAGTTTCTGAATTTTTAATTACTACTATTGTGCTCCTGTCAATTTAGATCATCGGAGGTCAGCTTTTGTGACGAAATTTAGTCCCTAACATGGAACTGGAGACTGCGCTCACCACAGTGGGTGTAAAAAAAAACAGTGGGCTAGGGTTCAACGTTTTTCAACTAACCACGTCCTTACCAATGTCGGTCACCAAATGGCGAAGGAAAATCAACACATTTGAAGCTTGCTTAGAAGTCTACACGGGAGATATACATTTCTGGACCGATGGTAAGGAAGGAAAGTAGTCTGCTTTGGCCAACAGGAGCTTACCTTACACCTCCTCCCGCTCGCATGGTTAGGCTTCACCACAAAGCAGCGACTACCTGCCCTCCCTAATGTGGATCCTCAATTGGGCTTATCCGTTCGTAGCTGATAGTTCGTAGCTGATAGACCTGAGCTACTCAAATGGTCATATCACTATTGTAAGAACGGATTGATTGGTGTGGCTGAGGTCAGACTCGAACCAAGGACCTCATGCACAAGACACAGTCGTGTAAATCATCACGCTACCTTGCCCCATAGTCCTTCCCTACGTAATAAACCACATCAGAAAACTTGGAAAATACTCTGGCGGTGGTTTACGTGGAGCTGACAAATGGTTCGTAATTTGATGCATTTTTCACACGTCTGGATAAGGTAAACTCGTAGTTTCTTAGTTAATTTTTACCACTAAATTGAAAATCGTCCTATGAGGATTTACACAAATTGAAGAACATTTGGACCCGCTTTTGGACCAAAGTCTCACCATGCCCAACAGAACCTCAGCATACACCTCCTCTCGCTCGCATGGTTAGGCATCACCAGAAAGCAGCGACTACGTGCCTTCCCTAATGTAGATCCACAATTGGACTCGTTCGTTCGCTCGTAGGCTGGCAGACCTCTGAGCTACTCAAATGGTCACAAAAACTGGCCGTCTAAACATCATGAAACTCGGTGTCAGGCTAGCCCTCGTCCCCCGGCACATTTTAAGCCCTATCACGGCTGTAAACAGCTAAATACGAATGATTTGAGGCGATGCCCCGATGATCCTAACTTAAAAATTTTACCAGATCTATAAGCCTAACCACGTGAAAAATTAATAAAACTACAAGTCAGTTGATATAAAACAGAAAAATCCGAACAAAAAAAGTTTCTACATGGTAGAATGACCCTACGTCCTTCTTACTGTCGGATGTTATTATGTAGGCAATCAAACGAAATTCCACCTCGTTTCGCGTATTTATGGATGCTAAAACCAACTTGACTACACCAACCACACTTAATCACTACGACACAGTTGAAACCTACTACACGAAACCAACATTTGACCAAAACTATAAAACCAAAGTCAAGGGCATAGAGCATGCATTGGAAAACTCCACAACGACCGCAACGCTGCAGCCAAGAGCGGCCAAAGGGAAGATAATCAGCTAATTCATACGACTCCTTTCTGGAATGCTAGCTCACGAATGTGTTCACCCCAACCACCGTCGAGTCGGGAGTCGAGTTTTAAGTTCAACGGTTAATGAATATTGCGCATATTTCCACCCAGCCAACAGAACCCTCCGACTTTAACGGGTGCCTAACTTGCACAACCAAACTCCAGATCACAGGCCTTCAATTCAAAGAGGGTTTGCCGTGTGGTACAACAGCCTCATTGCATATGGGTGATGACGGCCAAGAGAGTCCATTTTAAAAGGAGAGAAATGACACACCGATTGTTTCTCCTTTGTAACCACTGATCCAGTAAATTTCTTAAAGGCACATAAATCCTTCCGGTGGGTCGTGCGACCCATCGAGAATAGCGTTTGCAACATTTACAAAGGTTAGAGTTATGTCGCAAAACCATCTCGCACGAAAGATAAAACCAGAAAATGAATGTGTTGGCAACATTTACATACGTTTGAACTAATGTCGCAAAACTGAGCCATACAGGAATGCATGTACCTTTAAGCTTAGTCGCAAGGCTTTATACGTTTCTGGCTTTTATTCAGATTACCCCTAAAGCTTTAAGGCACATGCATCCCTGTTGGCTTTCCTGTATAACTCGGTTTTGCGACATTAGTTCAAAAGTATGTAAATGTTGCCATCACAATCATTTTGGTTTTTTCTTTCGTTCTAGATGATTTTGCGACATTAACTCTAACCTGTGTATATGTTGCAAGCGTTATTCTCAACGGGTCGCAAGACATACCGGAAGGATTTATGTGCCTTCAACGCTACTTGTTAGCATATTAATTAGCCTTTATGTGTAACCAAAGTTTTGGCCATATTTGTGTTTAAATGTTACTAACCCGTCCTTTTTTTTTTGTACGAGACTATTTTGATACATTCACACCAAATTATGTGGGTGTGTACTTTTGAAAATGCCACAATAGTAGTAAACTTCAAAGGTGTTTTTTTTTATTTCTCACTTAAAGGAACATGCATCTCTGTTGACTTTCCTGTACGACTCAGTTTTGCGACATTAGTTCAAACGTATTTAAATGTTGCCATCACAGTCATGTTCTTGTTTTTTCTTTCGTGCGAGGTGATTTTACGACATTAACTCTATTACCTGCGTAAATGTTGCAAGCGCTATTCTCAACGGGTTGCAAGATATACCGGAAGGATTTATGTGCCTTTAAAATAAAATTTTTTTGTTAATGTATTCAGCCAACCCTGGGTTGTAATCGAATCGCTTACTTCAAGTTTTTACAACGAAGAAGAAAAAAAAGATGCTTCGTCTACTTTTATATTTCCGACGTGACATTTTTGTGCGTTTTGGAATTGAATGGCTGGTTCACTATCTTTTTGGGGACATGTGCATAAGCCCCTCTAGCGGTAAATAATGATTGATAAAAAGTTTGAAATTATCAGAAATATCAAATTATTTATTATAAGTATTGTGTATAGCTAAAAGTACTGTGCATAACCGTTTTCAATCGTTCTTTTCGTGTTAAGGACAAGGAGTATCAGCTTTGGTAATCTGGCATACAAGTCTTGGTAATCCATAAGCAATCCGCAGTTTTGTTGAAAATTATCGGGTCATCATTCTAATCCGGTGGTGCTTCTGGCATCTCGTGGTAATTTTTAGCAACCTGTAATATTCCGACGAAACTGCCAGTAATCTATATGGAAGAAACTCAGAAAATCAATGGTAATCCGCAGTATTCCATGGAGTAATCCATTAAGTGGAAATACTCCAAGTCATAATCCAGTAATCCTAAGTGTTCGATGTTGTAATCCAGTCAACTTTAGTATTCCTTATAGTACTAATGCAGTAATACTAAGTATTCCTTGCAGTACACATTCTAGTAAACCAAGTGTTCCTTGCAGTAAGCCAGAAATCCAAAGTATACTACACAAGGTAATCCATGCTTTTCTAAGTCATTCCTGGTGGTAAGCTAACATTAACAGGTAATCCGAAGTATTCCGAAATAATTCTTGGTAACCTTAGGTATTCTTAACAATCCATGGTGATCCCAGTTTGCAGCATTGTACACTATCCAGTGAATACCACCACTTTATAACAAAAATGGCCAACAATAGTCGAATTTCGAAACAATAGACTAACTAACTTCACAGTCATATCGTTCACCACTAAGGAAACCTGGGGTATGGCTGTGCATATAGGGGAATGTGCCTTAACGAGGACCTCCATCCCTTCCGTCAGTTGCGCTGTAATAGGAGAGAAAGAGGGGGAAAGAGTCACAAAGGGCAGCCTTGTTCATATTTTAACAGTTCCCTCCCCCTTTACGCCATGGCTTCTCCCTGCCCTTTTACCCTCATATTTTCCACTCTTTCTAGCGTGAACTTCCACCATTCAAACTATCTCCGCAGGACTTCCCAATTAACTGTGCGTAACCAGAAGGGGAAAAAAAAAACAGGAAAGTTACCCCTGGTCAGAAAAATGATGCATGTAAAATTCGTTCAAATATGGCGACATAGCAATATTTTAAAACTTGGATTGTACGGAAATAATTAGAATTTATTAAATTAACAAACCGATCAATAATTATTTTAATTATGATTAAAAGGATATAGCCATTCGTATTTTCCGTGCATCCTAAGCGAAAACGCTTTTGCAACGTTTACATAATGAGTACAGCAAAATCGTTTCGTACGAGGAAATAATTAGGAAAATTAATGCCTTTGCAACATTCACACACGTTTGAACTAATGTTGCAAATCCTGGAAGTATGAGCCTTTAACACCTTTCTCTCCATTGGCTGTTTTGCGCATTGTTGGAAAGTGTCAGCTGTTAGCTGTTCGTTATCTCATTTCGCATAACAAACTTGGTAAGTTGGTAGCAGCCATTTTGGCTCTGACATCAGTACTTTTAATGTCTAAATGTTGGTGGATCCCGTTACATTTCACATTGTAACAGCTATAATGAAAATAATGTTCCGAAAGTAAATCGCTCAGAAACGGCCATGCAACACAACAGTGTAAAATCGTGTCTTTTGCTTAGTCTTTCGTTACTAAGAAAGTCACAGTTCTCTTGGCGCATGTACGAATCAAGTAATTTTTTCGTTGCAATCAAAAGAAGTTGTAAGCCAGCCCCTCCACACCCCTTTAAACTAAAAACTACTTTCATATCCCTTTCGAAATCATCCATAAATTAACACATCAACGCGAACATCAAAATCTGACACCTTGTCATCACAAGCTGTAAATAAAAGTCTACAATTCACCCACGCCCCTCCCCCCATACCTCATCCCCTGGGGTTCCCACATTTCCTCCGCCCCCTTAAAACATTTCCCAACACCCGTAACCAACACGGGCTCGTCCGTCTTTCAACATCCGACGGGCACCAATTTTCGGTGGAGGTTTCCCCGCGATTCAGAGAAAAGGTACGGCCACATTTTAGCCACAGGCTGATAGTGCATCCAAGTGGTCAGCAGCAAGACGGACGTCGAGAGGGGGTGGGGAGGGCGTATGTCTGACCCTGATTTATGGGGTCACTTGTTGCATTTTAGGTTTTGGTCAAGGCTGAGCTGTGGCCAGCCTTGCCTGTGTGTAGACGCGCGTTCTCCCAACAACTGGTTAAATCAAGCGACAAAACAAGGAAAATCAAGAAACTTTGGCCGTCACTAAAATGACGCTCCCTTAGTTCATTCCTTTATTAATTGTTACCCCACTCCAAACCCACTCTATTACCATGTTCTGATGCATCACATCGTTATTTCCGGATGTTTTACACTTTTACTAAACCCATTCTATGACACGATGTTATCAAAGATTGTACGAAAATCATCAAAAACCCAAGTTCTTTTGGTCCAGCCAAAGAAATAAAAATAAAAAATAAATAAATAAAAATTTCTTTACAGATAAAGTAGCTTTGTGCAAGGGGAAAAGCTACGGAAGAAAAAGCCTGGGGAAAAAGCCAAGGGGGAAAAAAAGCCGAAGGAAAAAAGGAATTTTTTGTCAATTGTTTCCTCTTTTTCGTTTTTTTTTTTTTTTTTTTTTTTTTTGTAGGCTATGTTAGGTCAGTTGCCATGGCACGAATTTCACCAGAGAAGCAAAGGAAGTTGCACTAGGAAACTTATTTTTTCTTTGGCTTTTTTATGCTCTTTTTTTTTCCAGCGCTGTTTATTCCAGGTTTTTCTCTGCGGCTTTTTTTTTCCTGGATTCACATGATTTCGGGCATTTCGTAGCGGGTTTGGGGGGAGAAAAAAAGTATCTAGCTTGTCACGACAATTTCTCTGATAGTTTGCTGTCACTGTAGGCCCTATTAGAAATTAAAATTAGACTAAGGTAATGAAACAAATTTTTACGAAAATTTGGGTCAAGGCAAAGTTTGCCAATTATTAGAATAAACAAAATTAATAAACTGCAGATCGTGTACACATCAATTCTTTTAGGAGCTGATAACGAACAATAATAGGATTCAAGAACAAAAATGTAACGTGGAAAGAAAAGTTACTGATGAAGAGTTCACATTTTTGCACAACTCTACTCTATCCATAATCAAATATTAATTACCAAACCTAAGGAGGTGCACTCTCAACATGTTCGTATATTCCCTGCGAAATATCTTTATCAACATTTAAATGTACACTACTCCCAGCTTGCTATCATGTACGGCTCAGTTTTGCAACATTACTTCAGACACCTGTAAATGTTGCAAAGGCATTCATTTTCTTATTTTTCCCTCGTGAGAAACGGTTTTGCTACATTCACCCTAACCTATGTAAATGTAAAGTGAACGGGTATGTAAGAATTACATACGTTTGACCTAATGTTGCAAATTATAATTAGAACACAGTCCAACGATACACTAATTTGCCAGTTGATGCCAACCAGTGATGGAAGTCATTCCATTTCAACGGAATTTAAAGTCAATTACTCATACATCAAGTGAACAGCAAGTCAAATTCTCCCTTTCTACCTAACTTCATTGAAACGCAATTCCATTCCAGATCAATTCATTAGTCGTATTCAATTGCTACCAATTCAGTGCCATATTCTTTATTTTATATTCCAAATCAGTTCCAATTCACTGACTTTCTGTTTGTCGATTCTTTGTTCAGTCAATTCCTGTCTGATTCAGCAAATATTTTAACCAATTCTGTTCTATTCCACCCAGTTCAACTAAGTCCAGCACAATTTTGGGTAAATACCGGCAAAATTTAGGGCATTACAGAAATATTTAGGCCATTTTGGTGAATTTGTAGCTAAAATCTGTGTAATTGATTGACATTTTTGTGTAACTGGTTCGAATTGGGTCCAATAATCTACAATTAAAGTTGAATCAATTCAGATCAAAACAAGGCATTTCAAATAAATCAAATCAAATCAATCTAATGAACGACTTGGCAAGTAAAGTCAACCTGAACTGACCATGGCGAGAACTGAGAGCCATCAAGTCAATTCCTACCAATTCATTTGTGGAATTGGCCCAATTCTTGCCAATTCACTAAAATCTTAAAGGTACATGCCTCCCGGTTAGCTTTCCTGTGTGGCTCAGTATGGCAACATTAGTTCAGACGTGTGTTAATCGGTGTACATATTGTAAAGGCATTCATTTTTCGTATTTCCCCCCCAAAAGAAATGGGATTGATTCACTCGTCAATGTGGTGGTTTGTTTTGTTTTAATGAAAAGGGAGTGGGATTTTTTTATGTTTTCCTACCAAGTTTTCCAATGAATCCAGTGTCTTCATGCAAGCACTTTCACTTTTATAAAAAGATTTTTTGTACGTTTTCGATTTAAGCCAGTTGTTGTATGCAAGCGTAAACAGGTCACCGAAAACTTGCCTCAATAAACTCGGAATACCAACAAATCATTTGCCCCTGTTGTCACCAGTGTCGCAACCAGGGATAGGTACAAATCCATTTCAATGGATTTGAGTCAATTTCTTAGACATCACGTGAACAGCAAGTCAAGTCAAATTCACTTCTCATGACTCACCATTCCAGATCAATTCCAATTCAATTTCATGACTCAGAGTCAACTCCAGCCAAGTTATGCAACGTTTCAATGCAATTCAAATCACTGCCACATTCTGTGTTTGCTATTTCAAATCATTTCCAATTAATTAATTTTCATTTCTCATTCTAACAAATCAACTCCAATTCACTGACTTGCTGATGATCCCGTGTTAGTTCCAGTCAATTTTCGGTTGATGATGATTTTGGGTAAATAGTTTTGGGTATTGTGGAATAGGTCAGAATTTCAGGTTTAATCAATTCAGATCAAAACAAGCAGTTTTAAGGCAAATAAAATTAAATCTAGGCAATCCAATGGATGAATATCGGTGAATATCCAAGTTAAATCCAAATCAAGTCAAGCGCAATTGAAGAGTAATAAAGCCAATTCCATGAATTCGTAACCTGGAATTGTCCAACGCAGAATCAATTCCACCAAATCACCAAAAGTGGAATTGCGTCAGCTAATTCTAAGTCCGGAGTTGACTTGCGCCCATCACTAGCCGCAACGCAATATTTACCCCATTTTAAGTCTTGTACTAGGGTTGAAGGTTTAGTCAGCGCCAGGGCCTATTCAAAACCCGTCACCAGTAGCCCTCCGAAGCAAACAAGCCAACCTGCTTACCGGAATTGAATGCAGTGGGTTACCCCAAGCGTTCACCCTTTTTCGGGCACCTGCACTTCAGGAATGCAAGCAACGGATTAAAAAGAAAATGCAGTGCCAAAGGTGTTGGGAATCCCCGCTGACCCGCCCAACTTCATGACGAAGTAAAGACCTGCTGGGAAAATCTCCCGAATAATTCCCTCAAATTGGGATGGCAAGTAACCCAGATAGGCGTCACTGAAAACCCTCGAAAAATACCTCTCCGCACACCTGTACGCAAAATGTTTTGACTCCAATTCAATTTTTAGGGTTGTGAGTGTGCATGTGGCGTAGGGCAATACCAGAGAATGATAGAAAACGTAAACTAAACACTAAACAGGGTACCTCAAAAATATTACCCCAACCTCAATAACTTTTTGTCCAATTGGTGTAGGCAAAAGGGAATCGTCAGACAAATAAGTGATTTCACACGGAATAATTCGTCTCGGGCTGGGGCTAGCCGCGGCCAGCTCCCTTTAGCAGACTCTGGAGGCCAGCGCGTCTTGATTTCAGACGGTTTAAATTATAAGCGATCGTTGTCGACTTTCTTCCTTGTATTGACAACAACTGGTGGCGGGGAAATTTTTAACTACAATGAGGCTTTGTTCGCATTTTCAGCAGCGCGGCACGGCGCGCGTTCAGATTTCAGACGGAATAATTAAAGCGTACCGAGCAGCGCCAGCCCATGCTGGCCGGTTGTTGCGTAGCGGCCGTCGTGGCTCGCTTGCCCGCGGCATGCGACGGCGCGGCACGCAAACATTATTGCGTGCGAAATCACTAAAAAAGGAACGCACGCGTTGATGAAACTTTCGCGCACAATTTTACTCTAGTTTTGAAATCGCTGCTTGTCTTCTGTGCGATAGTATTTATAAAAAAAATATAAAAAAACACCTCAAAACCTGCGATACGATTTATGATTTTGATAAGGGCGAAATTTTGGTTTTAATGAAGCTCGATTTTATACAATTACCAGGCACACAAGCGAGTGCTGAATATAATTACTTGGCCGAGCGAGAGATGCTACATTAGCTATCCATTGTGTTTTAAAATTTTATTCAGAATATTTAAAATCGTAAACAGTTCACCTATACGAGTTCTGCCTTGTGATCCACTTATGTGGTTTCACCCCAGTGTTCTAGTAACGAATTCAACATCAAATTTTATGAGCACGTCTGCATAGCTCTACCACCATTAGATTTGGTGTATAAATGATACAAGAAGCGACCGCATTGATGCCACATGTGTGAAATTGGCAGTAATGTTTTTTTTTTTTACTATTTGCAATTATTTTATGCATTCTGTATTCCATACTTTAAAATGGCTTTGTGTTCTTCATGCAAGCACGGGGCCACTAACCTTATAAATCGGGTTCCCCAACTACTAAAAATCGAAGTCCAACGTAAAACCCACTTCAGAAAATATTTGAGGTAGGAATTTCTTCGAACTCTTCCATTTCACTTTTTCGCGAATTCAGTGTAGTGGTACTGCAACGTCACTTCCGTTCGCTTCTTCACGCCACTCAGCAGCACGGACGATTAAGGGTCGTGACACCAAGAACGTCCGAAATGCGTCGTCAGAAACCGGAAACGGTGATACGTCACGGTTACATGCAAAAGAAGATCTAACATCTAGGTGCGCCAAGCTGTAAATATGAGCAGAATGCCCGTAAAACACTTCCCAATATTCAACAGAAAGTCTCGTAGACGCCACATTTTAAAATTACTTTTAGCAAGGGATTGACTAATAATAATTGACTAGTAAAGTAATAAAACCTTGTGACCATACTTGCTGTTAAGTATCGATAAATGGTTGCAAGGTATGTCCCATAAGAAATGATTTCACCGTTACTTATCTTTATTATGAGAACAGTCACACCGAAGTGACCAAAAGAAATCGGAATAAATTCAGCTAAGTTGGCTTATCCGCCTGAATTCCTTCATTCCGAACATCAACACACATCGTAGACAGGTGAGGCATAAAACTTTCTTAACAAATAAAAAGCCAATTAAATTGGAACTTCCTACTGTGCAGCCAACTAGATGAGGGAACTCAACAATTTTTTACAAGTGGAGGGGAATTGCTTTATCCCTTTTGGGGTTCCCCCCCCCCCCCCCCCCAAGCCAGGAAGAGCTTTTCACCTGTCAAAACCAACCCTCAGGGAAGAAGAACCCAAGAAGTTTGAGGGAGGGGGGGAGGGAGATAGGAGGAAGAGGGTAAAATCTTAAGACCTCCCCTCTAACGATCAAGGCGGTCCTTGAAGTTGTTGTGGGATGACCCTTGAAAAGACCATTTCCACGAAAAGGTATAGGATACGGTTGTAGAGATAAGATAAAGGCCAACTTATGCCCCAGGTTGTGCCAGGGGTCAATGAATCTGCATGCGGATTTGTTGAAAGGTTTTCAGGAAAATCACATTTTCGTGAACATGGTAATTATCGCAGTTTAAAAACAAAATAAAACCATAAAATTGGTTAAACAAACTAACGAATTTGCAAATTTTAATTTGATCGCCATCAAAAAAAAAATTTTTTTAATTCGCGTATTATGCACTTCCGTAGGTCTTTCAGATTTACCAGATTGTACGAACCCTGAAATATTAAATACCCCGGAGGGATTTTTACATTGAATGTGTGATGACAACTCAAAAAATTAACGCTGAATACAAAGTTCGTTGCAGAATCATCTTACAAGTTTTCGACAAACGTTACAATTTTGGTGTTACTTTGGCTCTACATTCTACGTTGGTTGGCTCAATGTAGGGGTGGCACGATAAACGATAATTCGATAATATTGCGATAAAAAATTCGTCGATTATCGTATCGCGCTTTTTCTGATTTATCGAATTATCGTGCAACCCCCGACGCTTAAATTGTCTTATCTCGGAAAGCGTAATAGCTAGAAACAAGCGGTTTGTGGCGTTGCATGCGGAATTACAAGGGGTCTCCAACCAAGTGTGCAGTACTGCTGATAGCCACTTTAGCTGATTGGAGAGTTAGTTTAATAAAAACAATACTTAAGCATAACTACTAAATTGTTTCTATATCTTGACGAAGCAAGCGATGGACAATGACAAGTGCATTTTTGTGTCAACATTCGTTTATTTTTAATTAACAAAATTAAATTGGTTATGCCAGCCTCAAAATTCTTTATCGGGATATTATTGATTATCGTGATAATTCAAAAAGTTTTATCGGGATAAAACATTTTTGTATGGTGCCATCCCTAGCTCAATGTAGACATTTTTTTTTTATTTGTCGGTTGTTGTGAACAGCCACAAATGCAAAAACGTCAACATTGAGCCAACCAACGAAGAATGTAGAGCCCAAACAACCCACATTTACAGCCTGACGAAGACAAACGAAGTAACAGCAATCTTAATGGTTGTCGAAAATTTGTAAGACCGATTTTTATGATTTTGCAACGAACTTTGAATTCAACGCTAATTTTTCGAAAGCTTGATAAAAAGTTTGCACATCTGAACAAATTTCCCTCTGCTGTCAGGAACGTGTCCCAACGCCTCAAAAAAACACTAAACAAAAAAGAAACGAAAAGTGAACTTTAAGGCGAGTTTTTAGAGAAGCGAAAGTCTTCGAGGCAAGAGAACGCGAATTCACGTTACCGACGGTTTTTTTTAGATTTATACAGTGCGCATACGAGCCTATCTTTCTGTATTGCACCTCCCCCAACCACTACACATTGCCAGCAAAATCGCAGATAGCTGTTCTGCAAGGTCAAAACAACAAATACCCCACCCTCATCCTTTGCCATCCCCTATCCCCCATCCGAGAGACAAAAACTTTTCTTTCTTTTAAAACGTCGTTTACTGTTTTATGCCCCTCATAACCATATACCTTCAAGGTGACAGACAGTCTACCCAATAAGTCTGCATGTTAACAACAAGTCGACAATGGTAGATCAAGCATGTGCGAGTGGCACTGCCTGCCAGCCATTAGTTGGGCTCAAGACTTCGCAGATAAGAACTGCAGATAAAGGAAGAAAGCAGCAAACTTTCATGAAGTGTCATTCCTAGGGGGAGGGGGGGGGGGGGAGAATGCCAAACACCGCCACCACCCCACCCCCCAACGAACACCACTAGCCTAGTACTTCAAACCTGATGAAGAGGGTTTCCAACATTTCGTACCAACGGACAAACACGAATTCTAAACTGCAAGTCATGTGGGTGTCCTGATGGGGCTATGGTTAGCCTTGGATACGTACAGCGATCGTCAAATACTTAGCTCCACTGTAACCCTAACATTCAATGTCTCATCATAAGCCAGAAAGTGTTAGCTAATCACACTAAACCAAACGCATGTAGGACACACACCTTATTCTTTATTACGGCATTAATAATTAGGTTCTTTTTTCCACCGGATCTGAATAAATGCTAATGTTTGAATAGCACCAACTGCACTAAGAATACCTATAACGCTGTTAGACTTTGAGGATAATAAAATGTGTGATAACTACTCGCATATGTAGAATCTCTATGGGTAAAAGCAGCTTGATTTTAAGTGATCAACTGCCATTAATAGGCCTCATATTCAGTAGATTGCTGCCCTACACAGACAGTAGTTTCTGATTTTTAGCTTGCTGAAGCCAGTACGGTTTTGTGCTTGTTAATTTACCACCAGCAAGGTCTATGCTTTTATCCACAGAGTATTCCCTACACTGACAAGCCCAAACACGGTCGAAACAGTGTATCTAGAGATTTCTCTGGGTGAGAGTAGCTTGATTTAAAGTGGCCAACTGCCATTAATAGGCCTAAATGTGGATGTCTGACATTCAGTAGAATGGAACCTCACACAAGTAGTAGTTTTTGCTTTTTAGCTTGCTGAAGCCAGTCCGGTTTTGAGCTTGTTATTTACCGCACCAGCAAGGTCCTACGTGCTCATCCACAGAGTATTCCTTACTGATGATCCCAAACAAGGGCAAAAACTGTCTGTCTAAAGCTTTTTATTAGTGAGAGCAGCGTGATTTTAAATGATCAACTGCCATTAATAGTCTAAAATGTGGGTGTCGTAGCATTCAGTAGAATGGACCCCACACAAGCAGTAGTTGTTGCTTTTAGCTTGGTGAAGCCAGTCCAGTTTTCAGCTTGTTAATTTACCACCAGCAAGGTCTAGGCTTTCACCCACAGAGTATTATTCTGTACTTGACGAGCCCAAACAAGGGCAAAACAGCCTGTCTAGAGATCTCTCTGGATGAGAGCAGTTTGATTTCAAGTGATCAACTGCCAGTAATAGGCCTAAATGTGGGTGTCTGGCATTCAGTAGAATGGAGCCTCACACCAGCAGTCGTTTCTGCTCGTAGCTTACTGAGGCCAGTCCAGTTTTGAGCTTGTTAATATATCCCCAGAGTATTCTGTACTGACGAGCCCAAACAAGGGCGAAACAGTCTGTCTATAGAGAACTCTTCTGGGTGAGAGCAGCTAGATTTTAAGTGATTTTAACTGCCATTAATAGGCCTAAATGTGGGTGTCTGGCATTCAGTAGAATGGAGCCTCACACCTGCAGTCGTTTCTGCTTTTAGCTTACTGAAGCCAGTCCAGGTTTGAGCTTGTTAATTTATTCCCAGTAAGGTGCCTATGCTCTCATCCACAGAGTATTCTGTACTGACGAGCCCAAACAAGGGCGAAACAGTTTGTCTATAGAGAACTCTCTGGGTGAGAGCAGCTGGATTTTAGATGATTAACTGCCGTTAATAGGCCTAAATGTGGGTGTCTAACGTTTAGTAGAATGGAGCCCCACACAAGCAGTAGTTTCTGCTTTTTTGCTTCCTGATCTAGAATCTTGTCCAGCCCCCTGAGCAAACTACTTCCTTCCTTCCAAACCCCCAACCTGACACGGAAGAGTGTTGTTCATTCCATACCTTCGTGAATGAAGCTCAGTCTACACTGGCAAAATAGGAGAACAAATTTGTAACACCCTTAAGAAAGACTAAGAATGTTGTGGGCCTTCCATCAAGTGGGGGAAAAAACACCAATCATACTGAAATGAATTTCTTACCCACTTGAGGGTCTTGGATATCCTCACATTCGGCCAGTTGAACAAAAATAAAGTCTCACTCATGCAACCAGAACTGGCCGACAGGCTAAACGATGAGTGGAGAGTGCAACACGGAACTAACGTCTATAGATTTACACATCTACATCAGTTGTACGCACACGTTTTTTTTTTAATTCAAGTGTATGTGGTATGACCTTCAGCCATTTCTAGATATAATTTTCTTCTCATGAAGGTCATCTATTGACATCAAGACTATTGCTCAAACAAGACTGGTGTTGCTAACCAATGAAAATTTCAGTGAACTGTACCAGATTGTTCGCTTTGTAGTGTTGGCGTAATTTGGTGATGTTCAAAACATACCACAGTAAACACCGGTTACTGGTTTTCAAAATTATCACATTTTT
Source organism: Lithobius niger (assembly GCA_023313725.1). Taxonomy (NCBI): domain Eukaryota; kingdom Metazoa; phylum Arthropoda; class Chilopoda; order Lithobiomorpha; family Lithobiidae; genus Lithobius; species Lithobius niger. The sequence continues at coordinate 26,337 of JAHWFP010176623.1, forward strand.
ACCGGTTCAAAATTATGGGAATTTATAATGTGCACCCATCCACGAGTAGTGTGTGCGTTGTATGAAAGCTTAAATTCATGATAAACAACAAATTTTACCTGTTTCAAATTAGATTGTAGCACCACTGGCCTCGCAATAGCTACACACCTACAACACCACGAAAACGTTTGACTTATTTATCTAGGCTAGTTTGTTCGGCACACACTTCATATTTAAACTTCACTCTATTTGTAACCTGGAATAAAGCCATGGTCATTAAACTGATTTAGGTACAATCCATATGCTTATTGAACCTAACTATAACAAACTAAGAACGACGCCTTTGAACGCTTCCTTGCACTGTTGCGTCATTCAAATTTGGCGGCCATGGTCAATCGCCAGATTTGAACGACGCACAGGAAGAGTTACGAGTAGCACGTGTAGACAGTGTGATGCCTGACGAAGAGGCCTGGTTTTCCACCTACAGCAAGATAAGACTATCAAAAATTTGTAAAGATATAGCCATATCTTTTTCCAACTTTGAAATTGTGCACGATTGTTGTTTTTCTGTCATTACGCTTGTGTTTCTGAACACAAAGTGCATAGTAGTAGTGCCCAACATGAAAAAACAAAAAAACGGCTCCGTTACGTGAATTTCGAAGAGCATTCCAGGTCTAGCAGCATTTATCACAGTTTTCAAGTACTTTCCCATACCAGAAATTTGAATTTAATTTTCCAGGGTTTCAAGTACTCTTAGGAATCCTGAGAATTTTACCAAATGATGAATGAGTCCAGGATACTATGAAACCAACAGCTCTACGGGGCTACCATCCCAGTCATTTTTCTGAGACTAATCCTGTAGGGTCAATCCTTTGGAAGTACAAAATAAAAATAAGGGTTGCCTTTATTTTCACACGCTGCAAATCTTTAACTTGATGTAAACATTAAAAGTTTAAAACTTGACAGGAATTGACAAATTTGTTTCAACTTTTGCCTTTAACAAGAAATCTTTAACAAACCGTTTCTGAAACTTTAACCTAGGACCGACTCTTTTTACTGGGTGGCTTTTGTCAGCAAAAATTTCTGAAGAGACCTAGAATTTTTTTTTTAACCACGACCATGTTTCTGATGGTATTCTCCATTGTTGAATTATTTGGGACTACTATAAGCAGCTTCAACTCTTTTAGCTTCCAACCACTCCTGTGGTTAGAATATTATTATTATTATTATTGTTATTATTGCTCGTGCGTATGTAGGACTTTTACATAGTTACATTAATTTCAATAGTTCCTTTTCACTTTAGATGTCGAGACGGGGCCAAGAACTTGTACCCCTTTCACACTGGGGAAAAAGTCCGGACCCGAGCCTGACCGTTCCACACTGGACTTCGATTCGGTCGGGACCCTACCCCGACTTTCAAGTACTGCTCGAAGTCGGGACTGCCGACTCCGACCCCGTGTTTCAGTGTGGAAAGGGTCAGTGCACAGTCAGCACTTTAGGGAAACGTTTTGGTTCTGGGAGCGCTGATAAGCAATAGTGAAATAAAGGGAAAGCAGGAGGAGGGGATGGGAGAGGGAGGGGAGAGAGAGAAAGAAACAACGACAGTCACAGTGCCGAAAATGTTGTAGCGAAAAAAGATTAACTAAAGTCCTGACTTTGCCGCGATATCAGGGTTCAGTTTGGAAAGGGGTAGGGAAGAAAGGGTGTGGGGTTTTGCCTGTGGGCACAAGTCGGGGCCCAAACACCAAACACGGAGTCAGAGTCCAGAGTGGATGCATTTTAGCAACACAAGTCATTTCAGATACCTTTTCTTCCATGCATTAAATGCTTATTTACTGGATTTCTTGCACTGTAAGTGTCTTGTTAACATCACAGCCACAGTCTCCAGATGAAGCTTTCCATCAATGTGGCCACCACAACTACGAAATGCTTTTTCAAACTAGGCTAGTAAAGACTGCGTAACACAGTGTGATAAAATTAAACCCTTATGAAAGAGTCTTTAAAGATGTATAATGATTAAAGAAATTTTTGTTTGAACGTATGAAGTACTGTAGACAACATCAGTTTATAACCAAACCTTAGCTTACAAGTTTCACCACGAGACAGTAAGCCTAAAGTAAGCACCAGTTTTGCTATTTAAAAAAATGTTGGAAAACTACTTGTTCCAAAGCAAGCAGACATCTCAAATCAGTAACGCTTAGTCACTCATAATCACGATGACACCCAAGGCCATCTGAAGCCAAGAGATCAACATACGAACTAAGCACACAAGGTACAGATGATTTAGCAAACAACATCTGAGAGAAGGGTATATAATACACACGCACTGCCACTGGATTTTATCAGCAAATGCCAGTTTGAACTTCGTGCTATCTACGTAGGTTTACTCAGGGTGGGCCGGCCTAGCTAGAAATACTATGATCCAACTGTTATTGAGCTGTACCTACTAAAAGCTGGCTGTGTGGAGGACATTTATCACAAGTTAGTGACTGTCTAATCAGCGAACGACCACCTACATTCTCAACTACCTTTGTATCTAATCTGCTAACTGATGTGCCGGTAAACGTAAAAGTGCAAATATGAACCAATAGAGACTGACGTACGTACAACTATTAACCATAATTTAGACCTGTAGAAGCAGCCTTCACGAATATGTACAAGGCATTCGCCATGGAGTCAGTAGATATTAAAATCAGCTTTCCAATATTTTGTAATCTGTTATCCATGTACGAAAACTTGCATTTTTTTTTTTGCAATTTCAGGAAAACATTTACTACATTTTCTAACTCAGATAGTATTGGGGAAAAAAAGGTTGGTACCAGCAATGCATGGAACAATGGCATAGGACTTTGGTTCTACCTTCTTGGTTTTTGGAAATTGAGGTAATGATTATTAATAAGGATATGGGGGAGTTGTCGCAAGACTAACTATTGCAAAAGCATTTTCCAAGAATGTTTTCAATCAAGACCGAAGTTAAGTTTCAAAGGCAATCGAGGTAAGTTAGAACTAGGGTAATATGGGATCGCCTTCAACCCTCTTTCGTTCTTTAATTATGAAAACATTCTTGCAAATGAATTCACAGTAGTTTGTTTTGTGATGGTCCAAGAATTCCTCACCTGCATCACAATATGAATGTGCCTATTTAAAATCATTACCTTGGCTTCCTAAACCAAGATCATATTCCATTAGTCCATGCTGGGCTATGTGGGCGGGATGCACCTGCTTGGAGCCTCCAATCACTTCTAAGTAAACATTTCTTTAAGCCTTCGTTGCAATTCTGGACACAATGCCACAAACTGTTCATTCTAGCAGGGTTCGTACACAAGAGACGAAGCCATTTTCAAGGGCTTTTCAAGGCCAACTCTAAGCCAATTTCAAGGCCGTTTTGGCACACCAAATTGTCAAAAATTACCATAAAATAAATTCATTCTTTCTGCTAGCCTATACTCTATAATTGAGTAAACATCCATTTAAAAGTTATTTATCTTGCCCCCCTCGTGGGACAAGTTGCCTTTCCAATACAGCACTTATAGGTGAATACGAACGAAGGTACGTCGTTATCGTTTACAGAAGATAAGCTTTAGGCTGACGAACTATTTTTTTAAATTATTTATGAATTTAAGCATAAATTGACTGTACTTCATCAAACCTTGAACGATAACAAAATTCAAGGCTCTTACAAACAAACTGCCAATTTTCAAGGCTTTTCAAGCCTTGAATTTTTGGTTTTGAAATTTTAAGGCCTTTCAAGGAATTCAAGGCCGTGTACGAACCCTGTTCTAGCTAAAAGATAATTTGAGACACGGTTTATTACTGCAGTCCCTGTCTTCGAGAATAGCACCCAAAACGACGAAGCCAACTGCCATCGGTAAAGTGAAGGTTGGTTAAATGGGGTCGTTTCCTTGCCTATCACTGCCCCAATATCTGGTCAGGGCGATGTTTCCTCCCTCCTGTTCCATTTCTTTAACACTTTCACTGCTAAGCCCGAGAAATTCTTGGGCCAAACACAAGCACAGGTTCAAGTATTAAAAACAGAGTCCTTACTATGCGCGAGATGGGCAACAATGCACGAATGACAACAATACTAGGTTCCCTTAACAAGCCGACTGTAGAGACGGCCGTGGCCGAGTTGGTAGAGGCGTGTGCCTCACGTTAAAGAGCTCCTTCAGGTTGCTAGTTCGAGCCCCATCCAGGTTACCCCTACTTTTTTGGAGATATAAAAAAAAACGTAGCGCTGAAAGGGTTAAACAGCGTGCATGAATAAATACATTCATGGCATACTAAATTGTCCTCGCACATTTATTAGAACAGAGGCCAGTGGAGACACAAAGACATTCTTGCTGGAAAGATATTTCACTTAGGTTATGCAATGCCTGCCATCATAGTAGCACTTGAACTTCTAAGTTAAAAGGGATACAATGTTCATAGATGCCGTTTATTCCCCGCCTCATGCAAGTCTTAAAAATCCACCATTTTTTTTCAGCAGTGATGCAATATTTTTGCTTTAAATATCCCAGATTCAAAGTGTTCAGTCACCTACGGCACAAGTGCTAGTGATTACAGAATATTCCAAACGCCCAGTGTGTGTTTCTTTTGTCATTTTATTTCTTTTGCAATATTCTTCTAAACCCATTAAGAAAGTTGGAGGCAAAAAACCCTGCACGATATTTTTAGTCCACTGAAACCACGTTTTGTCCCAAAATTGTGCAAAATTCAGCTTGCCCCTTTGTAACCAGTTTACTAATACCAGTTTTCTCAAACCCCCCTCCAGCACGGGCAAGAAACACTAGGAGCGGTTAATGCTGGCCATTTTGCTAGGCTTATTACAAGGTTCTTTTTCCGGCCTCTGCGGGATACCTGTCTGTCTTGTGACCAACTGTGAATAGGACAGTAAGAATGCATTGATCCGATTTATTCTGTATTATATTTATATCTATATGTTTATTTAAAATGTGTTGACTATATAATAGTTTACTCTGTTGCCTCCTGTCTGGCAATGCCCATCCATGGGCGAATTGACAGTATATAAAACTTTTACAGGTCAACTCCTAAATTAAAAGTAAAAACTTGCCATCATATCTAATGTTTTTTGCTTGCCGCCTGTATGTCACTATTTACAAAACCTAAGGAATAACTTTCCATCTACTGGTGTTGGTAGGTCACAATTTACTATCATCAAACAGCACAAGAAATTTTTTGTAAACTTTCGCCCAGATCCTTGCGATTTCACGAAACGCGTCAATACAATGTTCTGTAGATTACTCCTCGCGCTCTGCGGCTTACAATTAAGTCGTGAGGTGATCAACCTGACGAAGTGATCCTCTGTGTCAATCTGCTCTAGCTATTTGATAAAGCGAATTAACTTACCATGGAAACGGGGATGTGTCCTGTTCCATTGGGATATGGGTACGGCGTCACTATGTATCCCATATTCAAGGGTCTGTCGTGTGCCAGTGCGTCAACTGGTTTCCCTAAATAAAACACAAACAATAACACCGTCATAAATACCCACTCAATATTTATAGTACCTAAACAAAGTATTGAAATAACGTTTTCATTAATCAATAATGAAAGTTGAAGGTTCCCTGCCAAACACAGCTACTGCAATTGTTCCAAACATGATCCTTAGTTTTTCGATCTTGTAGAAGATGTGCGTTATTGGCCAGGCTAAACTTCATTTTAGTAGAATGAAGATTTTACAGCTCCGCTATTTGTAAACGGCAACTTGGAACAAAAATTATTACTTTTTGGTCACATCTTGCCAAATGTTGCAGCTGAAGAAAAGAAACTGGTTAATGAAGAAGATGGCAGAAAATTGGCCACCGAAAATTCGCCTGTAATTGACTGTTAGAAACGTTTTGGTTTTGCGTATTCTTATTGTGAGTATCATTAGCAGAGCCAAAATTTTGCTGAAGGAGGTGGAATAGTTTTGCAAATTGAGAAGAAAATTATTTTTTGGAAAAATTTCTGGAAAAAGTTTTGGCAAATTTCCGGGCAAAAATAGGGAATAGGGAAAATTAGAGACTTATTGCAAAATTCTTGTATGTAGCATAACAAGTTTCCTGTCAAGGTTTATAAGAAGCAAACACAACAGAGGAGGTGGCTATACGTAGAACAAATCAACTAAAATACACTAATAGCTACATATTTTTTTACTATTCTCAATATTGAGTTAATGCATTAGACTAACTTTCTGTGTTTCAATGTTTCTCTTGTACCGACGGACTCTTTACACTTACAGTAAATGAATTCTAAATTTACTCTCCAACACTGTATTTGATTTAGTGATATGTTCATTGTCACAGACATAGGCTATGTCTTTTATAGGGGAATTTTGTTGAAAAAAAATATATTAATATATATTTTATATATACAAATATATATAAAATATATATATAATTTGTATACATATAAAATATTAATATATTATATATTTACATATATTAATATATTTTTTTTCAACAAAATTCCACTCTATATACGTATATAAAATATATAAATATATAAAAAAATTATACGTATATTTACGTTTAAATTATATTTTTTCATTGAAATTTTTTCACTCAGAACACTAAGGGCGAAAACGGAAACAGGAGTACTGTCCATTGGTGTGAGCAACTTTACGAATATAAGTAAAAAGGGGCGTTTAACACTTTACAAATAGTGAATGCGGGAGTGGCCGTCAATAATCAGTCACTAACTGATGCTACGAAATATCACTCTTTACGTGCAAATACCGTATTGTCTTCTATTACAAGGCAGTGAATTTATCATAATAATACGGTTACTTAGGCTAGCTTAACCAGAATAACTTGTTGTCAACATAAATATAAACATACAGCCAACCTTTACGAATGTGAATTGTGTGGCGCTCGCCAATTGGCCAGTATATATTAAAATTCACTCGCCATTGTCCAATACTTACTCGCCATGCAGAAATAGTTTTAGCAGGTGTATTGCTACTTAATATTTAAACAGTGTTTTCAATAGTCTAACTCTCCAATCAGATAAAGAGACTAGTAACAATGTTGCATTCTTACTTGGATAGCTATATAATTCTGCACGAACAACGCAAACCATTTGCTTCTAGCTAATACGGTTCCCGAGATATGACAATTTCAGCATCAGTGTTTCTTTATCAGTCGCCGTTATGGCCAGTAGGGCTGAAAATCAAGTCGCCAACTGCTGAATTTCCCTAGCCATTTGGCGAGTGGCGACCGACATTGGTGAAAGTTGCATACAGCCAGAAAGAATTTACTAGTGCAGTGTTTCTCTCTTCTCCTAAACTCTTTAAATGCACCAGCGACCTGTGACAGTGATAACATCAAAAAGATACCGCTCATTAGTAGTAACTATCAGCAATAGACGAAGAAACACATGGAGTCAACTTTGTGAACTTTCAAGGATGACGAGTGAGAAGCAGTAATGAGCTCGGTGGCAGACGACTAAATGGTGCGATGCACCACTATGTCGCGGAAATCGGAAAGCAGTCACAGAAAAACAGCGGCGTTACCATAAAAAAACCTGAACAACCCTAGAACGGTCCAAGAAAACGACATGTGGTTTGCAGCATTTTGCTCGTGGGTCACTCCCTACACTGCGTAAATAGCTTACTTTGATTTTTTTTTTATTATAATCATTTTACTTTTAGAGAACTGCAGGATCTGCACCAAAATTGGCCTAAAAAAAGTTGTGAAAATAACCTAAGGTCTAAATTTTAAATGATACCAGCAAAACTTTGAGAATCAGATCTGCAAAGCTTGCATTGGTAGCCTAGGTATATAGGTTTCACTATTGTTGCGGGAAATTTGAATAATTGTCTGAAACGGGAAATAAACTCAATTCAAATATCTGACTTCAATTCCCGAACTCATGAAAACATGAATTTTTTTTTACTTTATTGCTGCTCACTTGCAATAAATTCTCATCAAATCCTACACTACAACAAAATCGAACACTGCAGCACACAAAAACAGACTATGAATGTTTATGTAAATCATTGATACACTTTCTCAAAAACAGCCTACATTATACCTAGAAATAGGCTAAATGCAAAAAAAAAAAAAAAAAAAAAAAAAAAAAACAACCGTTAAAACACAAACTGATCAGCAGATTAAATACAGTGGATGTAAAGGTCTTGGGCGACGGACCTTATAATTCATTCATTATCGTCAGGTTTTTAGTGTTTCACTGGCTATTTTATTTTTAATGTCAAGAGTTTAATGTATGTTATTTCAGAAAAAAAATTGTATCAACGATTTATGTATCCAAAAATTAAAGACAGCTTGTTGGTGGGGCGCCAGATTTTCTTACTCCTTCGTTTGACGAGTATTTTAATGCAAGACATCGTCCTGTTGTTGATAATTCTGCTGCAGTACCTCGGTATTTCACAATATCGGCTCCATTTATTCCACTAATGGGTTTTTTTTTTAATGCTGCCATAGGAAACGCACTGAAAACTCTGAACTGAAGAAATTACGCTATAGAGTGCCACTGATCGAAACTGAATATAACATTACAGTAGCCTACCAACACTTCCCTGATAAAAAAAAAAAAGTTTAATTTTTAGTTTACGTTTCAGTATTAATTAAAATCTACCAACCTTTCACAAACTTTTAAGCATGCAGTGTCTACGAACTATAAGTAGGCTACTACTAAAATAAAACAGTGAACGGCTGTAGCCTATTCTGTGTTAGCAACACTCAGAGCAAAAATCGACACTTCTGTAGAACTAAAAATTGCAATATGGTAAAATTGTGCGTTTTTTTTTACCTAAACTATCGAAATAATGCGATAATTTAAACAATTCTATAAGAAATAATACAAAATTAAAATTGTTAGTACAATTTGTTGCTACTCGACGCCATTGCAAACCGGAAAAAAATGACAATTTTAAACCATGCGCCAAGGCTGTTACATGCATATCACGTGATTGAGACAGTCCACTCGACGGCTAAAGATCAGCTATACTCGTTCGTCAGTGGCTAACTCATGATGACATCACAGCAAACAACCGTGGCACGCGGTATAGATGTTATATTTTGGCCATTTCGGAATGGGAAGTCATGTTTGTCCTCTGGAACAGGAGGGGGGAGTGTGTGTGTGGTAGGAGGAAGAAGTTTAAATGCATGCATATTAGTTGTTTATGCTTCCGACAATGCCATCTATACCATGCGCCATGGCCGTTTGCTATGAGGTGCACATCACGTGACTGGGCTAGTCCAATCAGATGACCAAACAGACGTTGTTCTCGTTCGTCATTGGCTAACTCATGGTGACGTCACGGCAAACAGCCATGGCGCATGGTTTAGTAACAAGCAGGGTTTAAAAAAAACCCAGCCTACGTGTTTTTTTTTTATCGAGCCTAACTTAAGCTTCTGTTTTGCTTCATGAGTATTCGTACTAGTGGCTAGGCTTGGTTTAGGTACCGTACTAACCATAGTAATGCGCCTTTCGTTACAAACAGTTAACACACAGCCTAAAAATAAATTATTACAAAAGGTAATATTAACCTTTTTATACGTTAACTGTTGCTTGCGTTTAGGACACTGACGGCACTAGGGGTGGGCCATGGTTCCCCAAAACCTTTCGTTGCTCCCCTCCCCCCCTCACATTCAGGTCACCAATAGAAAATATAATTAAAAAATTCAGTCCTGACGCTGTCACTGGTTTAGGATCTAGCTGCAGGTCTGATGATTTTTATACAGATAGGCAAAATATACACAAAATACAAGAAAAAACTCACTAGTGGTTTTTTTTTTTTCAGGTGGGTCGGACCCGAAATAAACCGGTTCGGTTTTTTTTTTCGCGCAAACTCTGGTGACAAAATAATCAAAATAATGTTCTGATAATGGAAATCAGGAATTCTTAATGCTGTCCTCAATGCTACTTAGCTTAATTGTTGTTTTATATTTAGAAATCTATTGTTGGAATATAAAAGTTTATATCGCAGATTCGCAGCACTTTACTACACGATTCTGAAAAAATATACGGTTATTGATGTAATATTAAAACTTTATTTAAAACGCATAAACCTTCATAAACGTATAAAACGAAATTAACAAGAAGTACGCCTAGCACATAAATTACTATGAACCGAACCAAGCTGATCATCCAGCAAACTCTTTATGAACTTTTAACATTATCACCAACTTTCCCTTACCATCTTGCTGAAGTCCGCGATTGCTTGCACAACATGTTGCGTAAAACAGGATTGATTATAAAACATTGCGTTTACGTTAACATACTGTCTCACTGCTTTTGCATTGTTTCTGTTGGTTTGAGTGAATGTGTTTGAATGAACACTTTTGCAACATTTTAATAGTTTGAACTAGCTTAATAAATTGCAAAACTGAGTCACATAAGAAAGCCGATGTGAAAGCTAAGCAAAATCAACAACTGGAGCAACTGTTGCTACGCCAGATATGTTGCAAACCACTACATCCATAGCTACACACCGGACTTGGAACGCAACAATGTCACGAGCCTGTTAAAAGGCTTGCTTGAATGAAAGCAGCTATCCCACGCGACTTTCCTTCCTGAACTAAGTACATTGCCACAACGCATACTTCGATGAGTTGTTGCCAATAATCTGGCTAAAAGGTATCGTCTACATTTTTGTAGTATGCCGTATCATGCACTTCAGAGTAACCACATAGAACACACAAATTCCCTGAACGTCGACAGGCGATGCGTACAGACTTCCTAACAACGCTTTTCGGTTAATTTAATAAATAAATAAATAAAATTCCATCACACTGTTGGCTACGCTGGCTAAGGATACGATACTTTAAAGAGGCTTGCGTGTTGGCTTTCCCTGAAATACTAGTTAAGTGAGCCGACTTTATCTTATTGTATTTGAAGCCTGAACGTAAAATATCATTTTTTTATACTTTTTTATACTTAAAAAAAAGCACTTTTTTTTTATCTTGGGGCACGCAAAAATGCAGCATATGATTTTTTTTTTACTTATTAGTAGCTTACTACTGGAGAGTGGGGGGGGGGGGGCCCCGTCAACCTTGGTTGTGTGGTGACGAACCACACTGCCAACAGCACAGCTGTGGGGTTGTAGGGATCGGAAGAGGTTGCCCCCCCCCCCCAATGGAAGCAGAATTTTTTTTAATGGACTGCGAAAGGTGAAACAAATTATACTCAATTTGTCCACATTTGTCGAGATTATACAGGAATACGCTCGTTAATTTGTCTTTTTAATCCAGGAACCTTATAGGATGGATGCTTTTGTCTTGAAACTGGAGACCTTACGGACACTTTTCAACTAAAATTCATAACCTTAGGATCATCTCACCTAATGGTTAATGTATTGCTTTAATGTTTTACCTTTTCTGCAGTGTTTTTTTTTTAATATGTACCATTATGGTTTACTTTTTTTAAATTTTGAATGGCCCTTTCAATCCTCTTCTTGCGTTGGGCCAATGGTAAAATAAATAATAAATAAAAAAAACGATCAGGACTTTGCAGAATCATGGGACATGCCTACATTACCTCGCCTACTCCACCCGTCCACCCTTTAGGTCCATTTTAATCCGTGTTTCGGAAAAAAAAACAGGAACCCAACCACGTTGGTTTGTTGTGGGGGGGGGGGGGGCAAGCGAGGGGGGGTCGTTTCTGTTTTTTTTTTGTGTGTGTGTTTTTTTTCGGCTTTTACCGAGCCTTACTTTAGGATACTGTTTTAGACCACGAGTATTTAGCAAGCAAAGTACTAGTGGTGGTTAGCCTCGGTTAAGTTACTAAATAATGTCATCTCACCATTGTGCACCACTGTTTAAGTTTAACAAAAACGTTTCCTTACAAACAGCTTAAAAATAATTAATAATGTATTACAAAAGGTAAAATCTTTTATGTGGGTTAACTGTTGTTTGCGTTTAACGATCTACCCGCAGGCTGGGTGACTTTTTAATCCAAAGATGGGCAAAATAGGGAAAGTAGGTCCGTCCGAGTTTTTTCGGGCAAACTCTGATTTTAATCCAAAATTAAATCGACAACTACTAAATTAACTAGCATAGCCTACTTCAGTCGTGGATTAGGGCACGTTTACGCAACAACTCGCCATTGCATTCCCGCAGCTAGGTAACTAGAAATCATCTGAAATTCCAACATGGTGTCGGTTTTAGCTCTGCCGGCTCGCAACTAAAATAGTCAATACACGAATTAGTCGAATACACGAAATTAAAGTTAAAGTTAAATAGTCGAATACACGAAAATTAACAAGCATCGTTTCGTCAGAAGAAATTATTTATCTTATTGTCACAGATTATAAGACTCTAAGCATTTACTCGAACGATGTCGGATTTAGCTAATCCAGGTAGCGTTGTTACCATGGCAACACCATCTCAGCTACAGCGATGAAATTCTAGTTGAGAGAATGCAAAGGCGATTCGTCTTAAACGCACCCTTAGTCGTTTTAGCTTGTAAGAATAACTCGCTGCATTTTCGTTTATATTTCAACAAGAGGTAGTAAGCCTGCGTCGATTTTGAAATCGACGCAATAAACAAAAAAAGAATGGCGTTTGGATGAGGAATAGCCTTCCACTATCTATTTCTTTAAAGTCCTGAATTACTACATAAACTATTAGCTGCAACACTGACATACACATTATTTTTTCCCCACTTTGCTAACTCTCCACATCGAATTGCAAGTATAATTCACACATATTTTAAGATAGCCTTCTATAGTATTTTACGTTAACCATCTGAGTTTTTTGTAAGGTTAGGCCTAGAATGCGTCGAGACAACGGTGGTAACCACTAGACTGTACTCTGTGGGGAGTCTTCACAAAGCTCGCGCTGCGAGTTGGACTTAAGTTTTTGATCAAGTAGTGGTCATGATCAACAAGAAAGAGGACAGCACGTAAACCTGTCACCTCTCCTGTCTAAGTTTTTAGCTTGGTATTATCTTTCATCATCAAATCGGGTCTTAGTTTCTGTTAAATTAGGGGGCTCCCCCCCCCCCCCAAACAAAAAAAAAAAACAGGAAAATGAGAAAATGTCCCGAAATTGTTCCAAACAACAAAATTATCTCAGACTCAAAAACTCACGCAAAGCAGCGAATATTTACGTAATTTTTTTTTTATGCAGCGTCTAGTTCCTGTTGGGTGGTAACCGTTTCTAGCCAATCTTGGATGCGTTGCCGGGACCACAGTTCTGACAACATGGATCCCGGCAAACACAAAAGCACAATTTTTTAGGAAAACCTAGATTAGTTTAGAGTTGATTAGGTTAGATGATGTTAGGCTAGGCATTGTTTGGTTAGGCAGATCATGTTCACTGTAACAAAATTACTAAGCCTAGTTTTTAACAAATTCACCAGGACCAGAATCACAGCATTTTTACCGCTTGAGGCTTTAGCTTTATTTTATGTTATGCATTTCTTTTATTAGATTAAGGCTAGATAATTTTATACTTTTTTCAAAAATTTAACATATTTCCACACGGCATGTTACATACTAAAAACACTATTATAAAATATAATTAGGCCTACATGATTTTCGATACTTTGTCAATACATGTTAAAACGGTTAAAATCTCGGTTTTGTTAATCCTTTGAAATCCAGTGGTTTAAAACTTCCAGTGTTTCTGTAAAGACCGACATAAATCTTTAATAATAATGGGCCTTGAATAACTTCTCTCGTTAAAGGTGCCTGCCTCCGTTCCTTGTTAGTTTTCTTGTATATACAACTCAGTTAGTTAGGCTATGCAACATTAGTTCAACTCGTGTAAATGTTGGTTTTATTTTCCCATGCGAGATGGTTTTGCTACATTCACTCAAACGAACGCCAATGTTGCAAAAGCTGTATACCATACGCTTGCAATGCACGATTATAGGGAGGGGGCATGTTCTCTTAATCTCAGTAGGTCAACAATTTCGGGGCAAAATCTAAATGCACATTTACGAACAGTTTAAAACTTAGTTTAAACAGAAGCTATTAAACCAGTAGACCCGTAGCGACCGTCATATACCAAAATCGCCACTAGTACCGAAAATCCATCCAAATCTAACTTCGATGAACAACGACATTTTGGCCGTAAAAGGCCTAAACGCCAAGCGGCCAGCGATGCTTGGAGAAGCCGCCAACATTGCCTCGGATACCGGCCTAACCCTCAATCGACAACAGCCCGTTGTCGGAGCTTAGACGACCACACTGTTTTTACAAATTTTAAGGGCCTCTAGCCACTAACCAACTCTGAATTGTTAAGCACCAATCTCTTTTGTACTTTTATCTGTTTGTGTGCGGGGTAGGTTTTGCTCTCCGCAGGGCAGTGGGACAAGAAAGCACGTGTAGTCATCCATCTTCTGAACCTTTTGTTTAGGCCCAAACGAGGCTTAAAGCTGTACGACGGTTCGAGCCAAAAGCCCGCCGGGATACAGCGCCGCAATCGCCGTGAAGGTCACACGCTGTTCCCGTCCTAATAGCCTGAATCATCCGTGGCCGTAGACAAACGATCTTCCCGTTGAAGTGAAAAGCATTCGTTCCTAGGTTGAATTTAGCATCCTAATTCAGCATTGTGAATTTTTTATATGAAATTATCACACTTAGAAGGCTCTTGTACTCTGCAGATCGTAACTTTTAGGCTTAAGGCTCTTATTACGGTTTCAAACTGGCGGCAAATACCACAAATTTTGAATCTGAACATAAGGTCCGAATATTCTGTTTTTAAAGGCCTACACGCAGTGATCGTAATTTCTGTCCCCCAAACACGTGGTTAGGATTGTTGAGAATGTATCGTCACAATAAATCATGCTATTTTACTAAAGTTGCTATAAAACGAACGCAATTGTAGAAAATCGTATTTTGAATTGACCTTACGAAACACTTGTCACATCACAGACGTTTATCACACGTTTTAGATTTTTTTAATTAATCTTAGGTGATAGCCAAAATTAACATTTAAATAATTTAGAATATATTATAGTGAGCTTTGAATTTAAGATTAAAATTTGGATCAGTTTGACATTTCCTGTAAATTACATTTTTAACGATTTATTTTAAGTTTGAATTATAAATAAAAAAAAATTGGCTTGAACTCATAATTGGCATTTAATTTTAAATCGCTGCAGTATTTATAATACGTTTGTTTACAACACAGGCTTACGAAAACAACACACATGACATTACGGTATTTAAAAATATCACAACACAACAATTTCATTTTCACCATAACAAACCAAATCTCAGATTTAAACACTGACACCAAATGTGTAGGCACATATCCAAAAACCACACACGAACTTTATTTTTCAAAATAAACTTTGGAGAAACTAAACGCCCCAACATTTAAGCACTCGCTCTAAACCAAAACCCCACAACGCACACCAAAAAAAAAAAAGAAAAAAAAACAACACGACCCGATGAAAACATGCGGCTAGCACATGTGGCGCCCGAAACGAAGTTTTACTTTTTGGAGGACCTTGCGTACTACGTCACTAAATTTGCACAACACACACACACACACACACATAGAGCACAACATCCCAAACTTACCCACGACGGGACTAGGTTCAGTCCTAATGGGTGGCACATTTTTGGGCGAGGAGGCCGACGACGTAAAACTCTGACTCGGGTTGATTTGTATCGTTTTATCCTGGGAAGGAAACACGAAAGACAAACCATGAGAATTCGATGGTGTTGTTCGCGAATTTGAGGCCGATCGTGGTCGTGTTTGTGTTCCCACTCCTCCTCCAACACCAAAATCCGGTGACGGGCCGGCATGGGCTAGAGCTGCGGAACGCACCTCCTCTCCCTCGGTCACCAAGTCCGACTTATCCTCGGTTAGGTGTTCCGAACCCTCCGCTTCTCCCTCGGTATTATAGACTTTGACTTCGTCCGATGAGGCTAAATCTTCCCCGCCGCCGCCGTTCACGTGCGGCATGGTTCAAAGCCGGCCTCCAATCACCGTCCCAAATGCGTGGTGTGTGTAAATTCCGAGTCAAAGTGGGGGCTAAATTTTTACACTTCTTTACACTTTGATGTAGCCCGCCGCGGTGCCGACGCCGCCGCTGCCGACATGGAATCGCTCGCACCACATCCCACTGTGAAAGCGGTGAACTTTGCGCCTAATGAGATAGCATGCCAAAACGAGGCGGATCCTTTCAGCCAATCAGGGCGCTTTGCTTGGACGCCGCGCCGACTGTTCGCTCCTCTAAAACGAACCGCTAAATACAGCCATTTGCGTCCCTATACATAAAGCGTGCTGTTCCTTACTTCGGAATTTTCGAAGTAACGCTAAAAAATGCCACACTAAATTAAAACTATCATAAAATTGGCACACGCACACAAAACATGAGGTTTCCGACCATAAAACAACTTGCACAACGAACAGCAGGAATGGTTTAGAATCCACAGTGGCTGCAACTAGTCGTTTTCCTCGAAGCGAGCGAAACAAAATGGCGGCGCGAGAAAGGCGGGACAAGCGGGGCGAACTTGCTTATAGCGGCGCCCTAACCCGATGTCTGACCTTAAAGATTGTTTGATTGACTTTCGTTGTTTTCGTCACGTCAATCAATCACATTTACTGGTTGCACCGATCAAAATCACTGCGATCGTCTCGATCTTGAAGCTTCTGGGTGCTTTTGCCATTCCCAAACAGCAGCATAAGGCTAAACGGCAGACAACATTCCTGAGTGCAGCTTTGTGATACGCTAACCGTCCCGTCAACGAGTGCTTCCATCTCGCCTGGGGGCTTGTCTTGTTTACAAAACAGCTTTTACTCGCTTTCATTCAAAACTTTTTCAATAATGACGGGGAATACACGCAAACAAATATAACGCGACAAAATTCGAGTAGCTTGTCTGATTTAAGGAATTACGAAGAAATTCCTGAAAATTTTAAGAATGACATCACTTCTTTCCGTAGATAAATGTAAGACATTTTTTAGTCGACGTATCATGAATATCATTAAGTTTCGTGATTAATTTTTTTTTTTATGAACCGTGGTAAAAAAAAATATTAATAATAATTACAGGATTCGCATTACGACCTAGAAAGTGCTTTGAAAAGTGACAAAGTATCTTCCAGACATGGAAAATTAATGAATTTTGACACGTGAACCGAATTATGCTTTACTTTTATTTTTTGGGTAGTTTGTTGCTCTTTACTTTCAGACTTCAAAATTATTGATAAACCGATAGAAAAGTTATCTGAAA
>JAHWFP010176624.1:0-12754 GCA_023313725.1 Lithobius niger
AGCCAGTCTCTAATTGTAGCCTGGTGTTTTCCCTATCATGAATCAGTTGTAGCTGGCCCCTAGTTGTAGCTGGTATCTAATTGTAGCCAGGTCAAAATAGCTTAACTTAAAAAAAAAATATCTTATTTATTAATGGTTACCGCCATATTTAGGCTTATTAAAGAGTGATGGTAAAAGCAATCGTGTGACAGTATTTACTGTTTTTAATGTCAGACACATGATCTACATATGTTGGTACCATAAATTTGATTTCTAAATCTTGCAGTAGCCGGCCTCTAGCTGTAGCTGGTCTCTAATTGTAGCCAGGTCAAAATGGCTTGATTTTTAACCAGTAGCCCGGGATACAAATAGAGGATTTACTGTAATTATTTTCAAACCAACTGTTTTGCAACGCTTCAATTGAGGCAGAGTTAAGCTATGTATGTGAAAATAGTATGCTTTGTGGAAATTAATTACTATGCAAAACGATCTTTTAAGAAAATGTGTGAATCTTAATAAATCCGATACGAAAGAACCAGAAAATAAAACCAAAAAATTGTGATAAATAAGAAGTACTTTGTTTAGCAGTTTATTTTTATTTTGATCAGAATTTCAGCAAACGCCAGTCATACTCAAAATCTTTTTAGTCAAAGATAGGCATTACTTTTAAAGTCTTTCCCTTAAAACATAGTTGAGCACGCTGTTATGTAGCTTTGAGCTGATTATCAACAGGGCGTAACTATGATAAGCAGAACTGTAATATATCAAACATGCAACTGCAGCTGCATTTTCATGAAGTTGGAAAAAAGACTTTACAATGTGGAGTTTTGATAAGCGCGCTTTCTTGTAAAACGACATTTTTTCGAACTGTTTGTAGCTGATGTGTTGCAGGTGTGACAAAATTTGGGGAATGGTGAAAAATGGCTAAATTAAAACTTCTATTGTTTAAAATACTGGCAGTTTAAACTACAAAATTGTAATTGCCTTGGCAATACGGATATCAAAATCGAATTTCTGATAAGTGTTTCATCCTGGTACCTCATCCGGTGTTTTGGAAATGCTGATGCGCAAGTAGATTAGTAAACTTTGCAAATTTTAAACTTCATTTTGAGTTCACTGAGATTTCTTCAACGACTTACCGAAGTATTTTACATCAAATGCTGAACACAGATTCCATTTCTCCCTACTTTTCATGTCTGCCTCGAGACATTTCAATAATTAACCCTATAAATTTTCGTATCGACCTTCCTTCACATAGCCTTCTGCAGACATGCGACTTTAGGGTAAAACACATGGGTCGTGACGCGTTGCAGCTGTTCCTTTTGTGCACCCAAATCTATCTATCAAGAAGCCAAAAGTTTTGAATCGAAAACCGATGGCTTTTTGTCGTCGTCCTTGTTCTGGCTTGGTCGTCTTGGTGCCAACCAGGCAGGAAGGGAAGGTTTCCATCATTTTTGTGCCTGAATCCGTCTTTCTCAGAGAACGCGTTCCAGCCCATCGACTGACAGTGTCATTACAGTCGTAAATCTGCTTGGCCTACAAGCTGCTTTCACTATCTGTCTATTTTCTGAAATCTGGTCGCTATTGACTCGTTCAGTGCGATCACCATCCCATAATGCTTTGTTCTCTCCCTTTTGCTTAGCAGGGATTGGGATAAAAACAAGGCCTGTAACTGCAGAACAGATTTTGAGCAAGTGGTTGAGTTTTAGTTCAATCGATTGTTAACCCTTTACCAACCGCGTAGCCACTACGGCTTAGTCGGTGAAAAAACAGAGTCCAAATGCGCGCCCAAGCTATGTGAGGGGTCCCCGGGGACCCCGAGTATAGCGGGCAAGGACAGCCCAGTGGTTAGCGCCGTCGTCTCCAAACCGACTGAATAAGGGTTCGAATCCCACGACTGACAAAGTAACATTATGGGAGTTAAAAAAATGGTAGGATTGTGAAAAATGTGGTTGTTAAAGGGTTAATGCTTTAGACATTTTGTTGTTGTTACTCTGTGACTTTAATATTAAATACATTTTGATGCATCAGAGCTGAACAAGAGCAGAATAGTGCAATCCGACTCCCCCAAAGTTTTGAATTCAGTACACAGTGTTTTGTTCAACTTGCTCAAGGCGCTGTGTGGGATGCTTCGTCCAAACAACAACCAGAGACCGAGTATCAACTGCACCAGGCTCTGCGAGTTGATGGAAATACAGTTGCAATGGTAATGTTCATTGTGGTCATGCATCTGTTACATCGTTCCGTAAAGTTTGACCCTTATGTAATCCATAGCATAAAGAATTCCCATTCAAAGGAACAATTTTCCCAGTGACTTTTGAACTTTCATGCATCATTCTGACTCGAACAGAGCCTAAATCTGCACTATTTTGAAAATTCGAAATGGTTTATAGTTTGCTAGCTGGCTTAGTGCGTTGAAGTTGATGAAGCGGTTTGAAAATATAATGTGTAACCCCGTCTTTATCGCATTTCTTTCGTTTTTAAAAGGTTGCTCAAATTGTGGTGGAAGTCTATTGGTGATTGCATAAACAAAGTAATAGTGCGATTATCAAATCGGAGCAGTAGCCAGTCCACGTCATTCAGAGTGCTGCTGTGGGTAAAAAGCGGAAAGGTTCGGTGAAGAGAACTTAGTTAATGCATGGCGGTCAACTGCATATTATGAACTCCAGCAAGAATTTATAGGGTTGGGGAGAATTTGTATCTGTAAAAAGTCACTATTAAAACGTTCTAGATCTATTCCAATTAGTTCCATATGGGTTTTCAGAGGGCGCCACGTGTTCCATCTGGTAATTTTTGCTCATTTTTCAGCCCAAATCTAAAATAAACTAAATTACAACTAAGCTAAACTAAATAATAATTCAGTACAAGCTAGTTTCGTTTAGGTTAGTTTAATTTTAGACTGAAAACTGAGTAGAAATTCCCACATAAAACTCATGGCGCCCTCTATAAACTAAGACTAAACTAATACGAATGTATACAAGACGTTTCAGAAGGGGTCTCAGTCACAAATTCTCCTCCCCAACCCTAGAAATTCTTTACTCCGGCTATTGCTCTCTGCTACACACTAGATCACTTCGCAAGGTTGTTTTCTGCTGTGGGTAAAACAAAAATTCTGGGTACGGCCTGATTAAATTGACCAAAGTGAATTACGGTAGTAAAATACTTGTTTGAAGTAATGTTGAATACTATATTTTTTATTGTATTAGAGAAACCCTTTGTTGTCACTACGGCGGTTTGAAAAATGTTTTCCAGGAATGCATTTAATCTTTACTTAGTTAATACTGAGTACTCATAGCGACTTAAGCAAGCAGAGATAACAGCCAGCAGCCAAACAACCCAACACGGAAAACCGTGTCTTTTATTTAAAGTAAATAAATTGCAGCGTAGAGTAAGCATTTCTTTAAAAATTAGAATGTCAGATGTTGCCATAGACTTTGCTTGGTTTACTACAAGTTTTGATAAATACTCGTGCAGCATCATTGCCTACTTATGACTGAAAAGGGTTGTTCCATATTTTATGGCAACGGTGATGTGTTAAATTTGTATCAGGATTCAGTCGGCTTCAGTATGTGTAAAGCAATTGGCAAGTGGTTGAGTTTTGGTTCAATCTGCTTTAATAAGTTATTCAGTACACTGATGCAAGTGTAGTGAAAATATGGAAGTAAGATTTTTCCTCATCTCACAAACTATTCTTATAGTTCTCAGAAAAGGGGCGTAAAAACTTGGAAGATGTTTTACAAAGAAAATTCCAACAGAGTGATAAAATCGAAGACGGTGAAATTTTGTGTTCCCACTTGTTCCGCCTCCGAAGTCGTAAGACAAAAGCTAAGGAAAGGGAAAGGCGCTCGCTGGCCAGTCAGGTCGTTTCGAAATCGAATGCTTTTCGCTGTCCGTCTGCCCTTGCCCCTAACCAAAGTTCTTTCACTCCCAGATGATCGTACAAACTGTTGCGTTCCGCTAGTAAACGACCAGAGATTCGGACGTAGTTGTAGTTTAGGGGGAAGGAAGGAACAACGAACTGAGATAGGGTTGGCCGGATGCCAAACCAATTTTAGGGTCGTTGTAGCTGGAAAACTCGGACGCGCTTCTCTTTCCTGTGTTTGGTGCTGCCAAAGTTGGGTTTGGGAAGAGTAAAAGGTAAAGATGAGATGGGGGAAGGTAAGTGGGGGAAAGGGAGGGGGGAGGAGTCGTCCCTCGTGTCTCCGGGAATCGGTGACAGCCCCAAATCCAATCGAATGACGAGAAATTTCCGTTTTGTGTGCGCTTGCCTCGGATCCGATCTCCGATTGGTACTGTGTGCTGGTGATTGCAACCTGCATTGGATTTTGCGTTTTTCCCTATTCATGGTTTGGAATCCCATTTTTTTTAAAGGTGCTTTGGTATTTTAGTACCTTTGTTAGGTAAAACCAGGGACACAAAAAGCGACTCGCTCTGACTGGAAGAACTTTTGGCAATGGCTACACGCCGGATTTGTTTTCTTTTTATTTTTCAAGTATTTTCACAATGTCAAGTTCTGATGCAGCCTGACCATCAATCTGTTTGTGAGGGAGGCAATGCAGAGATCAAGAGCTACGTGCAAAGGTTTGTAGCATGCAAGTTAGTGAATATCCGTCCACGCATGTAGCCTTTGAAAAAGCGCCTGGTTTTAATATCAGATTAAATGGATATTCCTTTTTAATATTACCGATGCAATTCAGCAGTTCTTAAGCAACCACAAGTACGCTGTGTGCATTACATGTTAAATGACTTAAAAAATGTTTATCCAAGAAAAGTAATAGAAGTCATTATTGTAGATGACCATAGCCGTAACAACAAGTACAGCTTGCATTCAAGGCTGCTGTAAAAGCACACAATACATTACCTGACTGCTAAATGTGATATACGACGTACGTGAAAGTGTTAAATTACCAAGATTACAATATTTGTCATACAAGACAAATGAGATTTTGTCCCGGTTTTAGATAGTAACAATCTACAAAGACCTTTTTTCAATGCTTCAGCATGTACCTACCGCATTATAATACACAAGTACACTAACAAAAGGCTTCAAGCAAGCTATGGGAATTGTCATGAGATTCAGGGTGGGTGGGGGGGGGGGGTCGACCAACTGACATACCGTTTCCGTCATTCTCATCTTTTTTTTAATAAAGGCATTTGGCGGGCATATTTTGGTGGAAATAAGAAGTTGCCTATTCATTCAGATATAAAAGACAAGATCGTCGTATGTGGGTAGCACAGAACGTTGTCAAATATGTTTACGCAGTGCTTAAAATTTGTTCACAGTTGTAAAACTTCTGGCAGTGTTAATCTAATCGGAGCACTGTTTTGATTTAAGACTGGGTATTTTAATCCTACAAAAATTGAGCCTTCGTGGTTTTATTTAAGATGACTGGGCCAATCAGAACGCAACTTTACAGCTTTAGTTGACTTGAACTCTTGATAAGTGTATTTAATTTAATTCAAGATATTTTAAAGTAAAAGATAGTTGAACTTCCTTCAAAGCCCCCCGTCCCTCATTCCCGTCCTGGCTACAAGTGTGGAGTACAAGACCACATTCCTAAGCAGTAATTCTAGTGTACACAGCGGATATCGAATTTTGAACACTTCAAATGTTTTACTGAATTTTGCAAGCCGATTAATCGTTCCTGGTAGACGACATTATTTGTGCAAATATTGCATGTAGCTTTGTATTACTATCCATTGTTTACAACAACGTTGCATTGTTTGAGCATATGTCTAAGCTATAGATAGTTCGAATGAGGCAATTTTGCATGTAACAATGGAGTTTTCGTCACATAAAAGCTGCACGAATGCTTGTGGAGTGAAGAGTTGTTCAAAATCAATGCCCGTGAACACTTTTTTTGTTACTGAAAAAAATTGGAACAGTAATAAAACAATAATTTGAACAACAATTGAACAATAATTTTGAACACTTTTTGTGGTTCCTTTGCAGTTCTTTTTCCCGGACGAAAACTCCATTGTTAGAATTTAGCATCGTTAACGTGAGAAACTTGCCTCATACGAACTATGTGTAGCTTAGAAATGTGCTCCAACAATGCAACTTTGTTCTATTTCAACAATGGAAAATAACGCAGAAGGTGTGCAATGTTTACACAAACATTGGCATCTACTAGGAACGATTAATCTGTATGCAGAATTCAGTACAACATTTGAAGTATTCAAAATTCAATGTGCAGTGCTGTACATGACATGAAGAAGGTGGGGCCGAATTTCTACAGTTAATGTTACGCAACTGTATTTTTTAACAGGTCTATGTGATCTACATGATCTTTAGAGAGGGAGAAGGACTTGTTCCTGGCAGTGTTGCAGCTGTAGGAATACGGTTACCATTTGCCACATGCCAATTATAATGTGCGATGTTCCTACCTGCAAATACGGGTGTGCGTACAGCTCCATTCCGTCTTTAAACCAAGTGATGTGTGGCCGTGGCGTTCCTTTGGCCTCACAGATGAACACTATTTTATGCCCAAGGACGTACTCGTAGTCAAAGTGGGACGCTTTGATTATTCTAGCACCCTGTAACAGTAAAAATTATCTTGCACCTTAGTAGTTGTTTTTTTTTTTAATAAATTATGTATTGCAATGTTATATTCGTAGGTGTGCCACTGACAGACATAAAATCCCGCAAGCGTACATCTAAAATCTACCGTATCCTGGTATCTAGGATACCCGACAAAATCACTGTCATCAGACAAAGTCCGACAAATCACGTAATTTGTTGTACACTTTCACCTAAAACATGCTTTTCATCAGACAATTTTACATTCTGGATACCGGATACTTGGGTAGATTTTGCATGTGTGGAAGTACATCCCAAAACTGGTATAATTTTCAGCCATATAATTATTGATCTTGTTCACAGTAAATTTGATAAAAACACTTAAAAATACGAGCTCTGTTAACAGCAATTTTAGTGGTTTTGTCAGATTTACTGTGATCAAGGCCAATAATTATATGGCTGAATATTATGCTAGTTTTTGGATGTACTTGTTGTGTTTCATGTCTGTCAGTGGCACACCTACGAGTTTATCAACCAGACCAGCAAAATAATGGTATTTATTACAATGTTGTGCATGTTACACTCGAGATTTAACCAACTTATGTTACTGCAAAATATTGTGCAGGTTATTATATCCTCACTTTTGTAACAATGATCTCTACGCCTGAATAATAGTTGATACAGGGTATACACACAACCTGGAAAACTAAAAAAAAATTCCAAGGACAAATTTTGGGGAAAACGTGAATTTGGACGGATAACTGAGAGAAAAGGCAGGGCAAAATCTTCGTGTTTGAATTTACCGAACACATTAAGCTATACAGTAGAATAGAATAGACGTTGTCGGCTAGTAAGCTAACAGCTTTGAAAGCCCGAGCGGCAGATGTTAAGTGAAAGGAACCACGATCGTAAACAGTTGTTTTTTGCCGCAGGAGGGAGGAAACCGGAGTACCCGGAGGAAACCCTCATGCAACGAGCAGGAAACAACCGGAGAAAACCCCATACTTATATAATTTCCTTCCCAGGATCGAACCCGGGTCTGTGGGAAGCCAGAGATGTACAGCTGAGACCAAGACACCTATCGAATCTGACGCCCCAGTGCTCGCAGCAACCCGTGCATCCTTATATATACTCATTGATTGATTGTGCTTCGTAATTATGTTACTATTTCGTGTTAAATAGGCTAAAATACTTAAAAAATAGGCCAAAATAAAAAGTGTAGTAGTTCGTAAACTTTAAGCCATAAGCCTATGTCCTCATACACTTTTTGTCTGTGGTGTTTGGTAATGTTTGCACGTGTCTTAATAACGTCGGACATAGTATTTATTTCCCCGACGAAATTAATTGTAAAACACCTGGCTGCCACGGGATCTAGTAGATAGGCCTGAACTCTCGAGGAAATTAATCATTTTAACTTGTTGTAATGCAGTTATTTCGATTTTTTCACGTAAGAGATCGTAGGACTTTCTTATCAAACTTGGCCTTCTTCGACCCAAGATAACCACATCAGTGCATCTGAATATTTGTTGTTCTTTTCTCTGTACCAGTACTGATTATATGATATAATCAATTCCGACAGTAAAGCTACTCAGTTTGACGTGAATATTTCCCATCTCATTCTGTTCTAATAAAGAGCTGTACATTCTGAAATAAGGATTGATGATTTGAAGACTAATAGTTAGCAAGAATGATTTGCAGATCTTATCAATGGAGTGGTTATTGAAAGTGGCAGCTTGAAGCTTGACACACACAGTGGCGACGCAGTAACACAACTTGATGGATGATGTGGTGATGTGCTTGCGCGTTTGTCAAACGTATCGCGGTATTGCAAGAGGGTCCCAAATTAAACCCCACAGCATACACAAGAGTGGGTGTCGCTGAAGAGTGATTGATGGGCGCGGCGATGGATGATTCAAATGAGGTTTGGATGGGCCTTGTTATGCACCAATTGACATTGGTCTTTTAAACCATGATGGTATTGTAAATGCGAACAGTTTAGTTGAATAATGCTTGCAGTAGGGGTGGTTAAAATAAAAAATAAATAAAAAACACTAAATTAATTTATCTCGAGAATAAAGTTCCAGTGGCAGGCGCGTCTGCTGTTCACACCTCGTTTACAATCAAATTGGTCTTATTTTTCCGATGAATCGTCTCCAATTGTCCATAAAAATTTCAGTATCTCCAGCTTTCCATTTAGAATGAGACACAGCGAAAGTAATGAAGATGAATTACAAGAATGTGTCACATTCTAGCATATCCTGAATCTATAATAAAAACTGTTATTAGACTTTCCCACGCCTCATTATCGGTGATACATTTTGTTTTCTACTTGCTCCTGGGGCGGTGGGTAAAAAGAATCCTCGGAAAAGAAAAATGGCCATCTCAATATTTTAAACTTGACCCTGAAATGTCTGATGAATTGAATGAAAGTAAGAATGTAATGGAAGCTTTTCACCCAACCCAGATACTAGTTTGGTCTAGATTGTATGTCAGTTGTTGTCATGACTGATAGCGTATTTTTTCTATTGCTGATGGTTTTTAGGTTAGGTAGTATTCATTTTACATATTGTTATTGGGAGTAGTTGTTAGTCATGAAGGGATGGCAATGGCAGTATGTTGTAAGTTGGATCTGAGTACTTTGAATAAAGGATTTACGCTACTCTGGGGCTGGAAATTCTTACATGTCCTAAATCCAGGGTACAATGAGGAAATAGGTAGATTCAAATAAAAAAATAAAAGTGAGGAAGTATGGTTTCCACTTGAAGACAAAAGTCAAAAGTGAGTACGGACATACTGTAGACAAAATGGGGGGGGGGGGGCGGGGGGGAGGTTAAAATTTCCGAGTGGAACCAATTTTTTCCCGAAAACTGAGGACTTTTTTTTGTTTAGATTACTGGCTTTTATTTGGAGTTCCTGCTGTTTTTCCTACTAAGATCCACACTTTTCTGACTAAGACTTATTTTCGGCCCTGACTGCTGTGTTGAGAGGAATGATGGAAGGCAGAGGACGATGTACTGCAAACTTCACTCAGCTTTAATGCAGCAATGCCATGAAATATTCCTTGGAGGAATCTACAGTTTTGTGATAACTGCTTCTTCCCCATTACGCCATAACATTTTCAAGACGAAGGAAACGCCCCGTCCACAATACACTACCATGCATAGCAATAGCATGCAATGTCAAACGTCCTCAACCTCAATACTAGGCATTTAACCCACTACAGTGCCCTTCTTAAGAGATCAACGTAATTAACCATAGAACACTGACAGTGAGGAAATGAAACTCAACTAAAAACAGCATTTGGGAAAGAAGGAAAAGGCAATTGCCCCGACTGAAACTAGAACTCAAACCCTTCTGTGCACTAGCCTGGTGCGCTACCGACTCTGCTACCGATGCGACTACAGGCTCCAGTCATGCTTAGAGGCTGGTTAACGTTTCTTAGTAGTCAGTAGTAGGCCCATGAATCTAGAAACAAGGAGGGTAAAGCAACTGGCTTCTTGTACACCACACTATAAATATATCATAAGGTAGAGAGTTCAATGAAGTGGATAGTTGGTATTTGAGATTGGCATTGTGACAATACAAGATGCAGTAATCTGAGAAAAAAAGCCAACTGCCTTGACTAGGACTCGAACATAGGACCTTCCATTTATTAGGTGGATTCTGGACCAGCCTTCTTAGATTAGTGTATCTGGTATTCTACAAAATCGATCTTAAATACTGACGGTGGTTCGTTTACCTTTTACTTTGGGATTTGTGGTTTATTTGCTTAGATTAATTTTCGTGTGGAAGCCAAGAAGTAATTTGCTTTCCTTCCTTCCTTGGTTGTATGGTATAGGGATGAATCGGTAACCGACTCGGATTTTGAGTCAATTTTTCGTAGTGTTCGAAAAATCAAAATGGTGCCACAGCTAGACCCTTGGTCTAAAATTCTAAATGATGCTAAATGAAAGCAGGAGCAGGTTAGAGGCTAGTACAACTGCTGTTACAAGAAAAAAAACTCGAAATATCTCGTTGGGGTGGAGGATGGCAAAAACCGATACCGAAACCTCGGTTTTGTGGACATGAAAACTGAAACCGAAACCGAAGTCAAACAAATGAAACCGACCCATCCCTAGGATGTTAGTGGCCACTGGAAAAGGTTGAACAGTTTCTAAGCTTCGCTAAGACTTGTAACCAAGATACACACGGTGACGTCGTTAATAAAGCATCTGACTAGTAAATGGCAAGTTCTATCTTAAGATTTGGTCATCTTGTTTTCTTACAAGGCGTATATAGTATAAAGTTCACTGTCTGCTTCATTTAACTCTTTCCAATTTGATTTATTGTTTATTAGTTGTGCCTTTAACATGACAACACCTTCATGAGAAATTCTTCTTTCCACAATGCAATGCCTTGCGTGTAACCCTGCATTTTTAAATTTTATTTTCTGTATTCATTCCAACGGTTATGTCTCCCACGCCACTGTCTTTGTGTTGTTGGGTTACATGAATGATAAAATGCATATCTCATATTGTGCGGTGTAGATAAAAGAGAGAGAGCCGACTACAGACCAAACCGCGGCGCACACACACGCCACACCAAGCGACCATCTGTCTTGCTAACGAAATAGCTTTTGGAAATTTATAGCTTGAAACGTTGTCGTGATTCGTGGGCCTTTTAATCTGTATTACACGGTGCGCTCTCGTGTACATATGTATCACGGTGGGAAAACGAGGTGTCACTCACAATGATACGCAGGCATGCACAGAAACCCCATTGTGTGGAAGCTGTGCCTTGCTTAAAAAGGACGAAAGTGGGGGAGGTTGAAACATCCCGGTGTGCGATAATATGATGATAATATTGAGGATAAGTTTTATGTCCTCTCTTATTCATTGTCGTGGGATGGGTAGTTATGAGGGGATGGGGTGTAGGAGTGGGTGGGGTTCAGACTTCAGTAGCTAAAGAAGAAGGCGTGTGCAACAGCCCAGTGTGCATTCAACCAGGCAGTCTTGCCACTTTATATTGGGCTACATTTTCTCGCTCTAAGAGCTCATTAAAAAGGCGCAAGAGCCCCCTCGCTATCCCTATACGCTACCCTTTTGCGCCTATCTCGTTCATCCGCTTTAAAAGTTTTGAAGACGCTTTTTAAAGTGTCCATTTGCAGCTTTTCTTATCTTGTAAGCATCTTAAGTCGTAAGCAAGCAAGCAAGCACAGCGAAGGAATGATTTAGGCATCCACCCGTAATTGGAGAGCTTCTTTCTTCCTGCCTTCAAAACTGATAGTATAGCGGACGCGAGCGAGTTTCGACCAAACAAAAAATAAAGAGGATGGCTATCGAAGGTTTTTTCTTTTAGTTTTTTTTTTAAAGTAATTTGCATTCCCATCATAACTCACTTTTTATAAAAGTGCAGTGTTGACTTTAGGGCGCTGGGTTGTAGCATCCCTGAGTAAATAGTGATGAGCCTATGACGGTGCCTTGTGGCATACCAAAATCAACGGAAGAAGATAGAAGCACGTAATACGAGTGTTTCCCCATCTTTGGTTAGCTGTAAGTTGTGACAGAAGAGAAAAGAAGCAAACGGAATGTATCTTAAGTAAGACTTTCCAAAGGCAGGTCTACGATTAATGGGATTAAAGTTTCTTATAATAATAAAGGTAAGTCGAAATAGCCCAACATAAAAGACTCACATTATAAAATCGTTGAGGAAGCTTAATTTACATGCTTAGCTCTTCATTTGAGTGGCATTACGGGTATCGAACCAGTCTTGCACCACCCCACAGTACGAATGAAGTATACAGGATGTTGAGTTAATTAGTGTATGGTTTTCATTGTTGGCTTATGAAGGCACTTAAATTGTTGGCTGTTCTACTTTTGAGTTTTCTTTAATTAGCCTGTTCAAAGCAAGAAATGATAAATATTGGAAATAAGTCAATTATTTCATATTTATCACGGATGACAATGGAATTGACACTTTAACAAAGAAATCGAGTAGTGCCCGATTCGTCATCGTGCAGAAAATAGTATAACGTAACGTATTTTAACTCCATAGTGTTTGATTTGTCATGTAGTATACTATAGATTATAGTGTTTTTGTTATTTTGAAGGTTTATAAACCGTCTTTTTACTCTGTAAAAGCAGAAATTATTTACTAGGTAACTATGGTTACCAGGATGGCAGTGATCAAAAATAAGGATTCGTTTTGGCTTCCAAACCTGCATAAATCTAAACGATCCCAAAAGGGTTCCCAACCAACGCTGCCGCTTGGCGTTGG
>JAHWFP010176624.1:12854-23572 GCA_023313725.1 Lithobius niger
TGGACTGTGTATGCCTTACTTCGTATTCAAGGCTTATGTTATAAACTTGGGGTACATAATGCTTTCTTTTTTTTTTAGCTGACTTTCAGTTTTTAGTCTTTTACTTTTCAGTGGGCCTGTTAGCTGTTAATGTTAGAAACAAAGAATCATCACACTGGATTGGTGTCATCCTAGGCCTTTTTTTTTTTTTTGTCTTCCTGGAAATTAAAATTTGCCTTTGGCTCAGCGAAATTTCATTCACATTTTACGTAAAAGTGGGAAACGTTAACAGCGGTAGAGCAGAATTAGGCACACAGTTGTGTGACGCTTAATTGGCAAGAAAGACTAGTATGGCGAAGAATTTTTTTTAAGTAATATTCTACGACGCCTTCTTTATACTGTTCCTTAGGATTTTTTACCAGCTTTCTTGCGCGTTTCGGCGTTTCGTTCTCTGCCTTCGCTAGGATTTTTTTCCCGTTATTTTTTTCTTCCTATTTTTTTTGTTCTTCGTCTTACTTCCTGCCTAATATGCCAGGAAATATTGCTGTGCGATAAAGCACGGCCAAGCGATTCCGGGGGACTTAAATCCTGTGCAAGAAGCAATATAGGAAAACATTAACGTGGAGTTTGCGGTCTGCGCGACTGGAAATTACGCCGGAATGAATCACGGTTTATTGCGCCTGTCCGGACGCGTGTGTTTTACATAACAGATTGCCAACCTCTGCTTTTCACCTCATAAACCAAAAAGACGCCGCTGGCTGTAGGCAAAAGAGAGTGAAGAGTTTAGAAAATAGCTCCGGGTGTAGAGGTAAGGGTGCCCGAGAATGTTCGGGGCCAAGCCAAGATTGGCAAAAATTTGAGCCCACCATGTCACTTAAATTTCTCTCTCCGCGAGCAAGAACCGCCGAGAGATATTGTTTCCGGATCTAAAGTGAGATTCGCACACTTTTTTTTTTTTTTGTTTTATTTCCTTTTGCCTTCTTCCGGTTTTTATCTTCGAAAATGGAATTGAGTCAGGATATGGGCTAAAGCCGATGGGGTTGTACGCATCCTAACTTCAGCCATCAGGGATATTTAGGAAATTTTTTTGTTGTTGGTGGCGGCGTCGGAAGATGGCTCATAAAATGACTGTGGGGCAGTAAACTGGGATCACTGTACTACTGTTTACTCGTATTTTTCAGTATATAAGGGTGAGCAAAAAGAAGGTAGATTCATTTCAGTTGATTTTTGGTATGCCACTAGGCACTGTTTTAGGGTCGCCACTTTTTTTTCTGTGTTGCTTAGGGTTTCGAAACCCTGCCCTAAATGCCAACCCTGGGTTTTGGGTTTTGAAAAATGTAAAACCCGGGTTTTACACAAAATTGAATAACATGCAACGGGAGTCCCACCTCGCAAAATTGCTAATAATTACATTAAAAAAAAATAGAAGTAAACTAGTAATATTTAGTAACTTTTTACACACTTCTTGATAATTTCTAATTCTTATTTAAACAAATCCTTTCGTTTAAAATTAACTTGCATCAACTTCTGAAATGACTAAAGGTTCGCGTTTCCGTAACGTAGCAACCAGCTGAGCTAGATGCAAACCGAACGGGAGGTAAAGAGGCAACAACGCTGGTTGCTATAGCAATGGGGTATGAGGAGGCTTTCCTGCTTGTCCGAGTCCCATCATCGGCCGATGGCAAATTGCTCACACATACCCCATTGCTATAGCAACCAGCGTTGTTGCCTCTTTTGGCAACGCAGGCGCAGCTTAGCTCACTCGCATCGCACTTGTCTTTAAAGGGCAATTACATCCATTTGGACATGCATGTTTGACTTTTGGATCACTTACACAATTACTAAACACAAGAATTGCATCACTTACACAATTTTTTACACAATATTTTATTATTATTATTATTATTATAATTACTAAACACAAGAATTGCGGTAAGAATAAGTTACGTACGTCCGCTATAACAATTTAATTACTGCATCACCAAAACACGACACGGAGGTCGGCCTTGTTTTGCTGGAACGCGCAGAAATTAATGCCGACAGACGGATCTCGTCGATTTCGACTCTCAGCCGATTGAGAGAGCTGTATTGACTGTGAAGAGCTCAAGCGTCTGACGGCCTTTAGTGGCCACTACACTGCCGGCCAGCTAAGGCCGTCAGACGCTTGAGCTCCTCACAGTTAATACAGCTATCTCAATCGGCTGCGTGTCGAAATAGAAAAGTGACATCTGTCGGTTTTAATTTCTGAGCGTTTCAGCAAAACAATGGCGATCTCCGTGTCGTGTTTTGGTGATGCAGTAATTAAATTGTTATATCGGACGTAAGTAACGTATTCTTACCGCAATTCTTGTGTTTAGTTATTGTGTAAGTGATCCAAATGCAAACATGCATGTCAAAATGGATGTAATTGCCCTTTAACTAAAACGTTCCAAAATTATAATGGCGCGAATAAGCGAAAATAATGGAGCGAAAAATAGAGGTGGAAATTGAAATGTTAATAAAATACGAAAAATCGAAAAATACGCGTTTCTCGGGATTAATATTGTGGTTAAGCCTCCATTTCACCAAAACACGGGTTTTCGGCTCTATAAAACACGGGGTTTTCGGGTCTGTAAATCAGCCGGGTACCCAGGTTTGTGGGTAACCGGGGTTGGAAACCCTAGTGTTGCTGGAACCCACCACTGTAAGTAAGGCAACAAGGAGACTCTTTCTGATGGAGAGTTCTCCATTTACCGACTTTATTAAGTTTATATTTTTTTAAATTTGATCTGAGAAATTACCGAAAGTTGTTTATTTTAACCGTCGCAGTGCAAGAGGTTCTCACGCATCTAAGAAAGCAATAAATAGAAAGCAAGTCCAATATATGGTATTGTTGCGTATTAAATTGACTTCTGCAATACTTACCTATTGTGTGCGCGGCGTATCTTGAGTCCAACAAGTATTTTACGAGCGACTACGTCTTCCTGGAGGGGGCGGCTTTAACCGACGGCCGCCATTGTTTTTGTAACCATCTTGGATATCAACAAGGCACTCTGCTGCCAAAAACGTACAATCGATTATCTGTGTTCGTTCTGCGGCGAACTCAAGATAGCCCGCGTACACTTTAATTATTATGTTTGTCACACACAGCGTATTAGATAGGTTTTTTCCTTTCATATGTAAAACAATGAATACTAATTTGGCAACTCTTTCGACGTAAAACCACCTTTTAACTTTTACACTCCAATCTAAATATTGAAACTACTTGATCTGTGATGGAGTCTGATGCAGAGTGTGTACGTGTTGTGATATGATCGTAATTAACTCTTCCTATGGAGGGGAGTTCTCTGTTTCAGTTTCAATTGACATTTCGTAACTCTTCCGTGGTAAGTTTCTGCCTTAGTATTAAAACTTTCAATTGATGTATTGTTAATGCCTACATTTATTTATTTATTTTTATTTTTTGAATGATTGAAATCTGTCATTGCTTAAATCGTTTTGATTTAAATCCTTGCAACCTTTTTTCAGTTGTATTGGGGGATTGATGGATTCAATGACGAAAAAGTTTTACAACTTTTCTTTTGTGAGTTTACGGATTTGCTGTCTACGTCTCTTTTTCCCTCGCCGTCTTTTTTTTTTTTTGTGTGTGTTTCCAAAGTGTGCGCTGGAAATTGCCTTAGCTAAACTCGAAGGAGTCTTCTGTATAATTTAGCAGGTGAGCCTGATTGGGGCTTGCTGCACTCCTCGCTTACCTGGATTTCATTTTACGGTTAAAAGCCAAGTCGTGTAACTTTTAAGTCCACACCGTTATTCGAAGGTATAGGCCTGGTAGGTTTTTTTTCTCTCTTTTCCTCCTTCTTGTCGAAGATAACTTGAGAATGGTTCGGTGGCCTGCACTTGATTACTTATTAACATTTTACCTCAGTGGACCTTGAGGCTTAACAAAGCGGGTCGTTTCTTGACAAAACCGACTTTTCAAATGAAAGAAAAAGTCTAAAGTCATATATTGACTGGGAACAAACCTTATTAAACAGGACTGAACGCCAAATGGGTTCGAGAAGGGGTAAATAAATACGGACGCAAGCCTATTTACGTTGCCTTTTGAACTTAAATGTCAGCTGCCTGAGCAGGGAATTGAACTCACGACCTTTGAAACCAAATGCCGAGGTACTACCGCTGAGCCATGCTAACACGGCCAAAAAGCCGTGTCAGTATGGCGGTAGGACCTCTGCATTTGGTTTCAAAAGTCGTGGTTTCAATTCTCCGCTCAGACAGTCTGACACTTAAAGTCTAACAGCCAACGTAAATAGATTTGTGTCCGTATTTATTTAACAAACCTTATCGCAATAATGTTTGTTGATACAAAAAATGTAAACAATCCAATTTTTTGGTTCTATTTTGAGGTCTCCCCTCCCCTCTCTACTTTTTTGTTGGAAGGGAAACGAAGTGTTCGAATGCCACCATTTTCAACTGTTGAGGTTATCTTAGGACGAAGAGGGACAATTTGCTAGAAATTCCTAGCACCATTGACATGCCACAATCAACATAAGAATGAACATATTTCCAGACTCTTTCTCTTCCGGTCTTGGCCGACGACAAGTTTGAACCTGTGTTCCCTGGCACATGAGTTCGTCGTGATCGTGATAACCATTAAGCCATCATCCGCGCCCCCCCCCCCCCCCCCCTTCCCTGCCCTTTATTTTCATCTGAAACAAGTTAGTTTGTCACATTTGTCAGCTCGTTTGTCATTTTTTCCCGAACAGAAAGAAAAAGCCAGATAAAAATACATTTTACACACAAAACCCGAATTTCACATCTATCGGTAAGGCTCTCGGCTTGGTTATTCTGGTAAATTATTATTATTACTTATTAAAGACGGAAAGCCGAAGGCTCAAGAAGAGTTAAACAAGAGTTTTGGCTGTGTCAGTATGGCTCAGCGGTAGGACCTTGGCCTTTGGTTTCAAAGGTCGTGGGTTCGATTCCCCGCTCAGGCAGTCTGACATGTAAGTCCGAAAGGCAACGTAAATATGTTTTGCAACTGTATTAATACTCATTTGTGTCAGCGCTTAAATTGACCGACATACAAAGCAAAATTACTTCTCGTGCATATCGTATGGCTACAGTCTTAGTGTATTTCACTGTAGTTTAGTGTATCATGTTAAACTGTTATTAGATATAACTGAAACGTAGTGAGTAATTGAGTTCTGAAGATCGTTTCTCGGCATTATTACTTTCTTGATTTCTGCCCAGTGTTCAGTTTAGCCCATTGCTCCATTCGTATGCTTATATCCGCAGATATTTCAGGTAGGCATTTCCTCTCTGAATTCTTTTCTCAAGTGCACCAAATCTCTCTTTCAGGATATTTCAACCAAACGAGAGCAAAATTGTGAACGTTACCGTTCCCCAAACACAGGCACACAAAATCTTAAACTCAGTCGTGTATTCGACCTCTCTCGTTTCGCTCGCTCGGCCAGTTACGTTACATGACCTGGCACGATGACCACAAACGTGCACAGCTAGTAGATTGGTCTTGTGATACAAGTAAGAGCGCCCTATCCCCTTTAAACTAAAGGTGAGTGGACTTGATGTATCACAAGACCAGCTGAACCTTGCAGTTTAAGAATGTCTGCGATTAACGTGGGGGTGGTTATAGTCCTGGCTCGT
Source organism: Lithobius niger (assembly GCA_023313725.1). Classification (NCBI taxonomy): domain Eukaryota; kingdom Metazoa; phylum Arthropoda; class Chilopoda; order Lithobiomorpha; family Lithobiidae; genus Lithobius; species Lithobius niger. The sequence goes on from JAHWFP010176624.1 coordinate 18,477, forward strand.
TAAGTGTTCGCGATTGAAGGTACATTCCTTCCGGTTGGCTTTCGTGTATGGCGCAGTTTTGCAACATTACTTCAGATGGGTGTCATTGTTGCAAAGGCGTTCATTTTCCTATATTTCCCCTCATGCGAAACGGTTTTGCTACATTCATTCTGACCTATGTAAATTTTAGGGATGGGTCGGTTTCATTTGTTTGACGTCAGTTCCGGTTTCGGTTTTCACGCACACAAAACCGAGGTTTCGGTATCGGTTTTTGTCACCATCCACCCAAACCAGCTATTTCTAGTTTGTTTTCTTGTAATATTAGTATTACTAGCTTTTAACTCCCTCCTGCTTTCACTTTCAGCAGCGTCATAGACCATGGGCCTAGCGGTAGCACCATTTTCCTCTTCCGTTTCCTTTTTAATGACTGTCATTTATACGTACAAAATGATAATTATGAAAAAAAAATTAGAAAAACAGATCAATTTTTGATTTTTCGAACACCGTACGAAAAACCGACACAAAATCCAAATCGGTTTCGGTTTCAGTTTTCAGTAAAAACCGAAAGTTCGGTTTCGGTTACCAATCAATCCCTAGTAAATTTTGCTAAAGCTATTTCGTGCAGGATGCTTGAATATAGTGAGAAGGTATGTCCTTTTAAGTTTGTCGTACGCCATCGTTAATGTTCTGCCATTTAAAAACAAAACTTTCGAATTCCCTTTCAATTAAAATGTAAATAAACGAAGAAAGTCAAGATGGTGCTGGTAGTACAAGATGAAAGTATAATGCGGACTAGAATTTGTAGAAGACACTGAATGTCATTCGAAATAGCAAGTCAGTTCCTTTACAAGTTTTTACATCGACTAAAAGCCGTGCCTTTCCTAAAACCAAATCACGGTTGAAATAATGCGTTTTTAAATAGGATTTTTAAAAACCATTACGTACTAAAATTGCATGCTAGCTTACACTTAATGAGATTGATTCTTGCTTTCGAAAAGCTGTTTCAGTTACTTTGACATTTTGTCTGGTAGGAAAGCTCCGAATATTTGGTAATTATTTGGGTTTTTCAACAAAAATTCAAGTAAACTGTCAAATATTCAATGGTTTAACTTTTATTAAAGAATTAGTGGGCCAAAAAGCAACAGACTTTAACAGCAATCGGCTGAATACCCAATATCATTATTTGTCCAAAATTTTATTCGTTATAAAAATGTTGGACGAATAATGATATTGGGTATTCAGCCGAGTGCTGTTAAGGTCTGTTGGTTTTTGGCCCTGTAATTCTTTAATAAAAGTTGAACCATTGAATATTTGACCGTTTACTTGAATTTTTGTTGAAAAGCTAAAATAATTACCAAATATTTGGAGCATTCGGTATTCAACCGATTGTTAAGATCTGTTGGTTTTTGGCCAGTAATTCTTTGATAAAAAGTTAGGCCGCGAAAAGAAATATGTTTGGTTCTTGGGCATTTTCATTTCAAAAGTAACCAGGTTACTAGGCTTTTTATTTCGTTTTTTTTTTTAAATTTAATTTAATTTTATTTTATAGCTCAGGTCAGTTTTTAACTGCACCAACACTTCATATAGAATACAACTGAATGCCACGTTAGGTTAAATAATACTTATTTTCACCCCTGCTTTCCCTTGCTCAGTAATAAATTTAGCTTGTGCTAGCGAATAAAAAGCGATGACCAGGGGAAAATAGGATCACCAGGCAGGGGGTGAGAACCAACTAATTTTGTTTTCGAGGCCTTGTGAAGTGAAATTTTATTTTTATTGAGCGCGTTTGGCTAAACATTGTTTGTGGCGATTGTCTCTAACATTCCTAACGGAAAGGAAAATTATTGGCAAGTGACTTTCTTAATGTACAAAATTAGACATTTTGTGAGGTAGATAGGGAAAGGGGGGGGGGATTTTTCGAAAGGTGAAATTACTCATTGTACTTTCACCACGTGTGTTTTCAAGTTTTGTCATCAGGAAACTTAGACAACTACTATGTCTAAACCATGCGCAATGGTTGTTTGCCGTGACGTCACCATGAGTTAGCCAATGACGAACGAGAACAACGGCTGTTTGGCCGTCTGATTGGACTAGCCCACTCACGTGATGTCCACGTCACAGCAAACAGCCATGGTGCTGCTATAGCCCTCATTCAATGTAGCTATAAATCATAATCAATATTGCATTAACTATATAGTATTCAGTAGAGTATTGTGCATATGAGGGCATTATTTGGTATTCGGCCAACTACGTCGATTGTCCGGTAATGAAAATTCGGTGTTCAGCAGTTTAACTATTTGGTTAAACTATGGCCACAGTTCGACAATTACACTATGCCAGCAGTCGGTATTCGGCAATTCGAGTAGGCTACTCGGTTTTATATTCGGTCTTATGGTGGGAGAATTTTAGCACGCGAAACACAGAAAGACAGCTCGCTTCTTTGGTTGGACGTCCGTTACTGCTCAGATTCGTGTGGTAGTTGGGCGTTAGGCTATTTGCGATTGCATCCACGCAAAGTGCAGATTGCTTGGAACGTAAATAGACTTTAGAAAGGGACATTTGAAGGCAAAGCGTTTGGCAAAGTGGGTCCCAATGTGCTTTGCAGACGTAAAGTGCCTCTTTTACTTGGACCGTTGGCCGTGCTCGTCCGTCCCAAAATGGCCCCTCGCTTCCCTTCCATTGACCATTGTCCACATAGTCGGGGTGGAAAAAAATGTAATCTTTGAAAAGTAAATGGGAGTTGACCGTGTCAACAAGTGAAAATTGTTTGTTCAGCATTTCTTTTGAGGGGCGTTTCGAAGATTGCTTGAAATTCCTTTTCCTATTCTCCCTGCCAAAACTGTCTTTTTTTGTTCCTTTTACCATTATTGGTTTTACTAAGCAAAATCGGTGTGCTAAAATTTTTAAAAATTAGTTGAAACAAGTTTACAATGGAGATAAGCGGCGACGTAAATCTACGAGCGTCGAAGCATATGATAATAGGTGGCCAATAAATAACCTACCAGACGTCGTTGACGATCCAGCCAGATAAAGAACCCGTATAAATCAGGCTTCTTGTCTGCTTTTTGATTTATACCTTTTCCGCAGAGGCTGGGGAAATTTATAACACGCATTCTCATCCTCTAGATGATTGTGAAGTTAGCATCATGTCAACAGTTATTTATCTCTCACCGTTAGTCACCGGAAGCTGTTTATCAATTGAGCCTATACCTAACAAGTAATAATTATCAATAGCGAATGTTCTCGAAAATGCAAGGGGACAGTTGGGTGTTTTAATGATTTTATCATGTAGCGACACACAGCGTTTAAAGCGGGGACGGTTGAGTACACAACTTAAGTATGGTCAACCCACTTCATGCTAGAACAGCGATTTTGTACTCAAGTCTGCATCAGCGAGATAGCCCAATAACTAGCATTACTGATGCACTCAGTACGGACAGAAGAGCGTCATTGACGTAGACCATGTTTAAGTAGTACTTAACACCTGACGTGGGTAACCCCCACAGACTGCTTGATGGACACTAAAGAAAAAGCATGCAAAACTCTGAGAATGCAGTGTTTTCGAACCCAATAGTACGGCGTGATGCTAACATAGTTTAATTGAATCAATTCAAATATCACGATGGTAGAAGTGCTTATGTGGACCTCGGCAACTCCTGGCATTTTGGGGAAGAGAAGGGCCTTGTTATGCCTCATGCTCATGTCGATTGTAGCATATAAAAGATTCTACGAATTTCCAAGTGGAATTAACTAGCAGAATTCTACCTGTCAACTTCTGGGGACATGGCTTTGGCTGAGAGTGTGGCAAACTTTCAAAATATTCTTGTTTTTGTTATCATGGGGAAAGTGTTGATATTATTCCCCTTAGATAGTTATATATTGCTCACACATACGACACGAAAGCTGAACGATAAACTTACCTTAGTGGAATTGACAGTGTTTGGAAAAAGTATAATTTTTTTTTAGGAGTAAGTACTAATTTTTTAATCTGTCAGTAATAACTGAATATGAAGCACAAATATTTATGTAAAAAAACCCAAAATAGGGCTTTGATACTGCTTTTTTTTTTTTAACTGTCAACTGTGCCCGTCAGCAGGCCAGGAGGATTGTGGGGATAGATATTTCTTTGACGTATTCCACCAGAAGCCCAAATCCAGAAATAAGGTTGGGAAGATGCTTGCTCATCATACATATAATATGCCAGCAACAGCAACACCGCCATACCCAATGCCAAACACCGCCACACCGAGTGAATATACCGTCTGCTAGACAATAGCAATGAAAGAGGGCAAGCGAGTTCATTCTTGACACTGTAGCAAAGAAAAAGGGCGAGTGACTCTCATTGTGAAAGGTATTGTCAATGTCCTGTAACAACCAGTAATAAACTAAATATGTCTTCTATATAACACGTACGCCAACGCCATCTACCGTCTCTTTGCATCAGCACAACCGGGAAGAAATGTCATCCAACTGTGGGTGGAATTTGCCAATTGTACTGTTACATCGTTTCACTGGTGATCTGTTCAAAGTAGTGTTTAATGTTGTCTGTCACTGTTAGGTAAGCTGGTAGAAAGTTTGCGCCTGCAAATTCAGGGACTACAATTAGAAAATGCTTAGCTGTGCAATGACCAAGCATTGCGCCTTCTAGTTCAGGGCCTCACGATTGAAAATGGCCAATTACTCAATGAAAATAATGCGTCGTGAAAGGTCAATACTGATCTTCAGTCTACTATGAAACGTCGGCTGCACAATCTAGGTAGCGAAAATTAGATTCTAACGGGAAAAAATGGAAATGTTACTGAAGGAACTAAAAGAAATCCGTGATGACAACGATCTATACAATCAGTAGTACGATGAAGCCACAGAAACAAGCCACGGTAATTATCCCCAAGTTGAAGGCCAGCAAAGTAACGCTCCCAAAGTTGAAGGCCAGCAAAGTAACGCTCCCAAAGTTGAAAGCCAGCAAAGTAACGCACCCAAAGTTGAAGGCCAGCAAAGTAACGCTCCCAAAGTTGAAGGCCAGCAAAGTAACGCTGCCAAAGTTGAAGGCCAGCAAAGTAACGCTCCCAAAGTTGAAGGCCAGCAAAGTAACGCTTCCAAAGTTGAAGGCCAGCAAA
>JAHWFP010176627.1:0-10014 GCA_023313725.1 Lithobius niger
TATTCGGCCAAAATCAGTATTCGGCCAAAATCACTATACGGCCAAAATCAGTATTCGGCCGAATACGGGATATCACTATACGCCGAATTTATTCGGCCGAATACCGAACACTTGAAATTTTGGCAGAGTAGGCCGAATAATTACCGAATATTCGGTGCATCCCTAGTTCGGGTCACAAAAAGATACAGGAGGAATGGACGGTTTGGCTCGGTTATGATTTGGCTAAAAGCCAATCGTACAGAATTGAAGTTAAAATGGTAATTCATGATAAATTACAAGATTTGTAGCTCGGGATGGTGCTTATGCAAACATTGAGAAGGTCAGCGTTGAATTTAAATTGGAAAGAGGGTTAAGGGGGAAGGTTCTAATGAAAAGGTCTAAAAGCAGCCAAAAATGATGGTTAATGCGGGACTGCGTCAGTTGAGAGCTTCAGGAGGGAAGTGACACTAAGAGCTAAAACGGAAGCCAAATATTCATTCGGCACGTGGGGTTACAATTGATTGTTCACATATCAAGCATAAACAAGGTTTCATTGTTTAAAACAAGGGATTTTGAGCAAAATCGTGTCTTGATTACTGTAATTATTTTTGGGATCTGGAGACAGAATCGGTGGCACATATCCGCGGCTCGATATCGGAAAAAAGGTCTCTACAATAGTCTTGGAAAAATGAATAAACATGCATGAGGATAATACATCCCGTGTGGTGCATGAGCCTAACGAACATACCCTTCTTAAGAAACGGAAAATAGGTGGTCATTGTGGCTGAGCGGTGAGAGAGGTCAGCCTGGTTGCTGGAGGTGTGCGGATCCGGTTGAATCCCCGGAAAGGGGATCTTGGCAAAGTCCCCACCAGGACTGCCGGCCAGGCTAGCGTGAGAGGCAACCACGCTCCTTCAGCGGCCATGGGAACTATTGTGGCCAATTCTGGATAATTTTTCGCCCCCTACGATAATCGGAGGTTTCCCGGTTCAAATCCCCGGGTTGGCACTTGCCTTTACCAGGCATTTCTTCTTCTCAAAAAGTGCGGTAATGTTCAAAATTGAGCCGGTTCAGCCGCACGAGCATTATATTGCTTCGGCTGACTTAAGGCTCAAAGAAACCAACAGCCCTACTTCTTTGTAATGTTGACTCTATTGTGGGTCTTCAATTTTATACCCTTCTAACGTAATGAAGTTTTCCCTCGTTATAGGTGGAAAAACACATTACCATAAGATTTTTCGATGCAAGATTTCGACTCCTTTTGCTGAAAGTTAATAACCATCTTGGAAAACAAAGTTTGAAGTTTGTTAGTGCAGTTCAACAGGATACTACTAACTCACGAGTGATTTCCCCATAATGGAACATTTAGTAAAGAACTTAAAGGCGGGATGCCACCGGCGCCATAGTATTTTCTTTATATTCTACCGTGGTGCAATCTTGTGGCAGTAATATCGTTAACTTTTACAGCTTGTTTCAAGATGCACGAGAACGTCCCAAGTTTTTACTCAATAATTATAAGTAGGCACTGGCTTGTTAGATGTGTTAAAAGATTTTTCCTTCAGTAGATTGCGCTGGATGTTTGCAAAGTGTCAAACTTTCGTTTGGTTGTAGCTCGCCTTTAAGCTCTGGTTGATTGAGAATTGGAGGAATTGTGGTAATTGCGTTTAGCCTCTCCCGAATTTTGCATTTGGATTCGTGAATTGAGTTCATTTTGTCATTTTATGATCATGCTTTTGACTATTGATCCAAGTAATATAACGTCTTGTAATGTTCTTGAACGTCTTTTTGACTAACTATTGGCCCGGTTCACGAGTTGCCTCATGCTGCATTATATTTAAAACTATTTTAAAGTAATAATGATAATAACAAAGGAGTGTCGGATGGAAGCCTAACTGGAAAATCGTCTAATATCTGCCTAAATAAAATATCTGGAAAATCATCTAAACTGAATATCGTATAATGAAAAAAACATCTAAACGGAATATACCTGCGGTTTTTGATGTTACATATATATCAGAAACCGCAGGTATATTCCGTTTAGATATATATAGCCGCAGCGAGTGCTGCAGCGCGACCGAAGCAGGGACATAGACGATTTTCCATTATACGAATTTCGTGTTAGACGATTTTTCATTATACTGTTATACTGTATACGTTCTTCCAATGCGATTTTCCAGTTAAATTATTACCCCCTCGCCTCATAATAAATAGTTAAAAAAAAATACTCCCAAAAAAATTGTTGCGTTCTCAGTTTGTAAACTTATTACAAAAGACCTATGCATCATAGTGATAATTTGAAAATGTCTTATTTCACCAATATAAAACCCTGTTGGTCGTTTCATATTCGCCTTAAATGGACGTGTTTATTATCCTTCGCCCTGACGAATGAGGTCAGAAATCGTTGGAACAATCTCCACTATATATAATAGAGACAAGGTCCACGCAATGTTTGTGTGTTTAACTTAAGGGAGAACTAATTGCGCGTGGCGGTTGGCCAGCCCATCGACCCACTCTCGCTCTTTCTCACGGCAGACGAGATGGCGCCAGCGCGGGAAAGTGAGCACGAGCCAAGAACACGCATGAATCAGAGCGGCGAACCCTACATTCCGTCGCATTCACTGACTCACGGCCTTCATGTTTTGAAAAAAACTTCCTTTTCAATCTATCTGCGTAGGAAACTTGGCTTCATAAACTTCCCAAATGCCTTGTCAATGAATAACTGTTAAGTTTAAACAAGGATGCACTACACTGCATTAGTAATTTGACGTGTTGTATAGCAGAATAAAGAAATATGTGTAATTGATGTATGCAGTTGTAACTGCAGACATACCAACAGGACACTAAAAAATCTGAATGCGTGGTGTACTGAAGAATATCTATACATTATATCTACAAATTATATTAAAAAAAAAATGTCTCTTAACTTTTGCTACTACGATACGGCAAATGAGCCAGAATCTTGTGCGCGACGATGCAATTACTGACCAGATAAGCTTTCATCGGACGCTGATATTGGCTTTCTTACAAAAAAAAACAAACAAAACTGAAAGCTTCGTTGTTTACAGTTTCCCGTTCCCATTGTTCTTGTTCATCCGCCTTTTACATTTTTAAAATCTTCGAACACCACATTATCAGTAAATTCAGCAGGTAATTGGGGGCGGGGGGGAGGATTAGAAGAAATCATTTACGCTGAGGGTACGTCAGGTTGACTACTTTAAATTTATTTACACTTTCTAGGTGTATTATCAAAAGTTAAAATGTTCACACGAAAATTGTGACAAAGTCCACATTGAATATAACACTGCAATTTCATGTGGCCAATTTATGTTAGGTTGCTCAATGCAAAGCATTTTTACTAGAGTTTTATAATTATCTTTATTATTAGTATTTGTAATTTTAAATCTGTTGGTAAAACCAGGGGTAGCATAAATATAAAAGGACGTGTATATAATGCGCTCCTGGTGAAACTAATATCGAACCAATAAAACTTGCTTGAGTCTTCCTGTTACGGATTTAACAAAAAAAATCAGAGAATTAGAGGCCAGGAGGAATATTCCGCTCTTCCCTGGCCAGTCCGCCACTGTAAAAATAGGACATCATTCGCTTTGTTCACTTGTTCAATAAGAAACAACACCACAAATAAGCGTAATAAAATACTGTAATATATCGCACCCGGGAAGCAGCGAGGCTATGCGCGCCTCGCATTCAATGTACTGTCCAGATTCCAGCGTAAAAGTTCGGTGTGCTATCCAGATTACCGCCAAAGGTAAGTGACGACTCACTTTGTATTGTTCTTCGCAATAAGAGAGGAGCCCCATCTCGATGTCTACGTATAGTCTCTAACCGACCACAATTTGAAGAGCTGACGTGCCGAAATGCGCAGTTACACGCCGCAACTTTTCGTATAAGCGCACACCTTAACGATGATATTTGGCTGACGTCATCCAAGGATCGTATACTATCGGGCGACGGTTTTTCACTGAAGGACCTCGTTAGAGATTATCATATTTCAAAAGTCTTATGTATATTCTGTTGAGCATAATACCTTTTGTACTTGCACACTGCAAGTGACCTACCCACATACTTGAGTTCCGTCGGATCAGAATTGAACAAATGTGTCTGGTTTTTGAGATGTCACTGTCGTAAATCGCCTCCACCCGTTTTTTGGCCACAACCGCATTAATTCGACGTGTGACACGTCGAATTAAAAAAGCTAGAAGTAAAACAGTAAAACCAATGATAAGGCGACAACACGGTTTTCCGAACAACACTCTTTCTCAAGCTAAAGCAATAAAAATAAAATTCAGCTAAAAGCTAATTCGCAACGGAAATGTGATCATAAACATGGATTCCAATACAGCACAAGAAATCTGTGCATGTAGGCAAGCCAAATGATATCAGAAAATAATGAGAATAATTACAAATTCCTTCTGTCGTCACGGTCATGGCATTCCCGTTACGATTTGGGGTTACCTTCCTGGTTCATGGTCACTTTGTGTTGTGACGTAGCTTCTCGCTGAATTTTTTTTATAGCTTTGGCTTGAAAACGGTGCTACATGGAGCAACGAAACGTTGCTTTTTCTTTGTTATTTATTGTAGCTCTTTCAGCTTATTTGAAACTTGATATTTATTTAATTGTGCTTTTTCAGTCAGGTTATTAAATTAGACATACGGATATACGCAAGTTTTGCCCAAGAGTTGGTAATGGGGGTAATGGTGGCTAAGTAATTAGGGGTAATGGGAGGTAGGTTATTGTGGGTAGGTAATGGCGGCTGGAATCCCGCTTTCGTTATCTTATGCGAGTTTTTATTGAAGTTTTCGCTCTTTTTAGCTAAAATTTTGAGTTTTTTTTTACAGCATCTTAAACCCTGCTGTACTAAAGATGACGTATAGCGGCCAATACGCATCAGTCAGTACAACTAGCTGAGTCCTCTGACGAATGTGTACTCACAGTACACAAATTATGTCGTACACTGGAAGTGTATACTGGTAATACATAAGCTATGTGGCTTACTCGGCACAACTCGTGTGGAGGCTGAGCTGGTACACAGTGATATGTACTGGAAGTGCAGTGTTTCTTCAAATTGTACAGTTAATGGGATAAGATACATCGAGGCTGATGCCTGGGGTAACTGCTTTTTTTTTCAGGTATTTCCTAATTTTCAGTTGTTTTCGCATACACACTTTTCCCCATTTTTTTCCATATCTACTTTTAATTTTTTTCCCCCATATTTTTCGCACAGACCTAGTCACTTTTCGCAACTATTTTAAATTTTTTGCATCACTAGTTCTTTTTTCACTGTAAATATATTACACCACTGTTTCACAGTTACTCAAAAGAAACTGTTCTTTACTATAGTGTCCACGGCCTATCTTTGAGTTTTCCGCAGAACGAACACAGATAAACGATTGTACGTTTTCAGTAGCAGAGTGCCTTGTTGATATCCAAGACGGTTACAAAAACAATGGCGGCCATCGATTAAAGCCACCCCATCCAGGAAGACTTAGCCGCTCACAAAATACTTGCAAATAGTAATCTTTGTTATCCAATACTATGAGGGAAAGTGTCCCAGGAAAAAGACGGAGAGCGAGGGTAAAGCTTCGAAAACCGCTCACTATGGATGCCACTATTCTCGAAAACGAAACTATAGGGCGAAAACGAAACTAGCGCAATACGGCAAACTAGCAGCATCTCTTAGCTAGCTTTATATGGCAGCAGAAAGAGCTTCAAATCCAACGAAATTATACATATTGCTAGATCGTGATAAATCAACAGGAAATGTCGTTTACAAACAATTTTGAATTCGCTGTTAGCAAAGTTTTGAACGCAAGTAAACCGCACTTAACACTTTGATTGGATTTGTCATACAAAAAAATCTCAGGCGGACAGGCAGCCAAAAGGGGCAGGTCTCGGATCTCCGGGGGGGGGGGGCAAAACTCCAGGGACGGGGGTGCTGTCGCTACGGCTCCGGAAAACTCAGCTAGGAGGTCTGGGGCAGTGCTGTAAGCTCCCCCAGTGGGGTCCGGGGAAGCTGAAGCATTTTACGTAATTTTAGTACAAGTTTCTGGTCTCCGGCGAGAACTAAAATAGCGTAACAGAGCAAATTTTGTTGATTTTTCTTATTTGTACTTCAGGATGACAGGTTTCGTAAAAACTTAATTGTGACTACATCATGTTTTTTTCGACATTTTCTTTCCAAATTAAATTAATTCCGAATTATATAAACAGGCCCACAGCTAGCCATTGACCAATAGGGGTTGGCTTAAGTGTACATTTCGTACTTTTAGACTGTAATAAATAACAATGAACTGCTGTGTTAAAGTAAGGGCAGTAGGGGAGGGATCAGCTGCCGGGGGCTGAACATTAAAAAAATTGGACTATCAAAAGGTGAAAAATTGAGAAATCTTTTGCTCAGTTTGATCCCAAACGACTAGGCCTAGAAGTATTATTGCAAAAAAAATCGAGAAGCTGAAGCTGGCCGATAGAGGGGAGGGAGGGGCACAGACGGCTTGGGGAGCGGTCCCATTTGGGACCCTGGGAACTGGGCCAGTCCGCCTCTGACCACACTTCCCCGTATAATATTATGATCGTGGACGAAGCTGGGTACTTCAGTAAGCTTCTCTATAAATTTCATTTTTATTTTGGCTATTTCAGGATGCATTTAAAGTTTGTTTATGTTACACTCGCGTAATTATTCTGCTAGTGCATTTATTAACAGCGAACTTTTAATATTCAAAAACACAACTTAAGAAAAAACCCAGACATCTCACATCCTCGTCTGTGCGAGATGTTTGATGATAAGAGAGGATAAACAGTTCATCCTGTTCCTGCATCTCTTTCTCTTGTTTGTCTGCTGTTTCTTCCAGTAGTTTCAACCCCTTATTGTTTACGTCTTCTCTTAATTCAGATCTAACACAGGGCCCAAATTTACGGCGGATACTTTGTTTTTTTTTGTTACGTGAGTTTGGGCGTTTTACCTTTTTTTTTCACTCTACTTGCTCGTATTTTTCATGAATATATCGCATTTTTCTTATTTTTTTTTACATTTCGCAAATTTTCAAATTTTTTTTTCTTAATAGGCAGCTCCGCCGATATTTTGTAAAAACGCAATTTTATTGCATCGTTTTCCGTGTGTGATTATCGTGGATTAATAAGAAGAATAATAAGAATTCTTGTAAATTATTCAGAAATTAAAGTACAAGCAAAATGCTTCACACATAGTCTAAAGTGGAACCTAAAATTCCTTTTTTTTTTTTAAATCTTTTAACCAGAAATAGTTCCAACTTAATTGCCTGACAACTTCATTCAATTCGCCACCTTAAAAAACAGGTCTTTAAAGAGTTTCCCTTCAACTGCTCTTACAAATTGCAATGTTTTAGGATTAAACACTTGCTAAACTTCTAACGTGTGGCCCAAGTCTAGTCATGACCTGGTGCCCTACCCTCGGCAGGCGTTGATGGGGTGCAAATCACGGCTCGTCACTCAACAGACGGGTGCTACACGTTAAATGGCGACTCGTTGGCGGCCCTGGGTTTACATCCCGAAATGGATCGAGTCGGGGAGAAGAAGTAAAAGTTATGACTCTTTTTTTAGTGTGTGGCTTTAGCAAACTCGAACGGCACACCAAATGGATGTCGTTTGACTCAAGGGCTGACCCACTAACGCTTCTTGCGTCCAAACAGAAAGTGGAGACGAATAGGTAAATTTGTGAGCCGGCTAAATGATGCAAACTCGTTCGTTAAAAATTACAACTTAAACCCGAGGAAAGATTAAACTGAGAGGATAGGCAAAAAAAAAGGACAAGCTTGGTTTTGGACAGAGTCGGACTGGCCAGTTAAGGGCGCCTGAGCCATTTGCAGGCACGATGCGGGCGCCGCATTTTCTAGAAATTTACTTGTACTCCTGATTAAGTGATGGCTCCTGAAACCTCACTTACTCAGGAGCCCATACTTCTTTTAGTATTCTGCTCCGATTTCCAGCTTTGGACTGCATTCTTTTTTAAAACAACACCTACATTTCAAATAATTATTATTTTTTGGTCGAATTTCATAGTTTTAATAAAACTTTTTTCCTAGGGGTTTAATAATTTTACAGAATTTTCTTACATGACTGTAACATCAACCAACCTCCTAACCAGAGGATCACGCATTTCACCGATAAGACTTGAATTTCTCGAAATCAAATACACAGAAAAATAACCAGACATGTGAAGCCACGTCTTCTTTTTTGTTAATATTTTCAAAATTTCACATTTTAAATCCATTGTAGACGCTTGTACCCTTATTCGGCTACATTTTCATTTTTTATGTTTAGGTAAACGCTGAGCTTAGGAGCTTATCCCATTAGTCGCTAATCCTCTTTACGCAAGAATAAGACATATGAGCTAGGGATGCCTCAATTCTAGCAGCAGGGAAGAAGATGTGACTTATCAGTGGAGGATGACTTCACTGCGTCGGGGTAAAAAGACAGGAAGATCGAAAACGAAGATAATGGCGCGTCGGGTGGTTATGGGAAACACGTGACTATGCCACCGGACATGACGTAACAATGGTGCCATTCAACGCAGCTGCGCTTTTAACGGTGGGAAAATTTTCTTTCCGCCGATCTGTTAAGCATCTTTATTAAGGTCTTCGCGTGTCACGGCGTAAATATGCTGGCTACTCGAGTCTGCACCCAACCATCATCGAATCATTGTTGATCGATTACAAATAGCTTGGAACACACACGGATAGAAGATTGGGAAAAAATCTTACAAAAATAATTAAAACAAAACGACACAGACAAAAAATAAAAACGAAAAACCATTCAAATATTCGATCCTACATTAGGGCTTAAGGGATCACATCTAAATTAGACGGCAACCTATCCAAAGATATGACATATCGGAAAAGGAGGAGCAAAGCCTGATTAATTTGTCAATAATAATTTAATATGACTACGCTGTCAAGTAAAGTTATCAATAAATACATATGCACACCTATTTACCATACCGACCAATGTCAGTATGGCTGAGTGGTTCCAAAGGTCGTGGGTTCAATTCCCGCTCAGACAGTCTGACATTTAAGTCCAAAAAGCAACGTAAATATGTTTGCTTCTGCATGGCTGAGCGGTACGACTTCGGCCTAATCTGACATTTAAGTCCAAAAGGAAACGTAAATAGGTTTGCATCTGTTTTTACCTTTCACCTTTCGATCCCATTTGGCTTTCCGTCCTATTAATAGACAAGTAAAGTTGTTATTTTTAGCAGGACATGCTACTAGAGACATGCAAATGAGCCTTCCATCTAACTCGTTTCGTGCGCAACTATAGAAAACTTGGGCAATTAGAAACCTAGAATGTAATTAGGAGCCCTTGAAGATGATCCTAATGTAGATTCGAAAATTTGGATGCTTTTGTTTTCAAATGTGTGCATGTGATGGAGAGAAAGTCAAACTTGTGGCGGAAATCGGACGGTGCCAAAATATTTCCAAAGCCGCTCTCGTTTAATTGTCAATTTCTTGGATTTAATCGAAATAAAATGTAATAATCTTCTTGACGATTTTCGTTTTTTAGCTTAGAAATAACGTGGAAAAATTTGAGTTCAATACAGTTTTATCGACAATTTATACCTACTTATTTTAATAACTTTTCCAGTGTTTTATTTTGGAAGAAAAACTATACACTTACACCAGCAGTAAACGTTATTACTAGTTCGCTTGAATTTTCGAGGATTATTCCTTTCGTTTTCCTCAGAAGCAGTTACATGCTGTCTTGTAGGCCAGCGAAAACAATCGCATTTGTTGCAGCTGCTGGGAAAGAAAAGGAATTAATTCTCAAAATTCAAGTGAATTCGTAATAACGTTTACTGCTGGAGGTAATAGAACAGTTATTATTCTAAAATATTAGAACTTCAGAACTATCGTCGCTTACCTTTTTTCCCCCCAAAGCTTTGAACAATGTGTTATCCTTTAAATAAAAGCCAATATTACACTACACTTGAAAGGGATTTTTTTTTCTTCAACAAAACTTAATTCTTAACGTTATTTTAATCAGTT
>JAHWFP010176628.1:0-21565 GCA_023313725.1 Lithobius niger
GCTTGTGGCCATTTAGAATCTAATAAAGTAAAGTAATACAGCACCAATTCTTCTTTAGTGCGGATGTTGTCGTGTTGCGTGCTCACGTCGTCATTTTCTGGACGCGAAGGATTCTGTGGTGCTTCGTGCTCATGTCTATTGTGGTGTGTCAAAGATTCTGGGTTTTGCGCTTAGATTTCTCTAGCTTAGTTGTCAGTCTCGTCGTCTTCTCTCTGTAGTGGGACAGGTAACACGGTTTCATTCCGACTCCCTAAAAGTAAAAAGTACTGTTAATATATAATGTACGTTGTTGTATTGAAGCAATGCGCTGTGGCGTGTCAAAGATCGTGGGTTTTCCGCTAGCATTTGTCCAGCTAAATTGTCCCTCTCGTCGTGGTGGGGCAAATGACCCAGTTTGGGTTCGAGCTCCCTAAAAACAATAACAACAATAACAACCAAATGCTGTGGTGTTTCGTGCTAATGTCGTTTGTGGCCTGTCAAAGATCCTTGGTTTTCTGCTTGGAATTCTCCAGCTAAATATTGTCCGTCTCGTCGTCGCAGGGCAGATGGTTGCATCCCGTTTCGGCAAATCCCGTTTCGGTAAATCCCGTTTCGCCAAATCCCGATTCACGAAATTTTAGCCACACGAAACATTTAAAACATTTAAACACGAACATTTATAACATGTTAATGGCAAGATATTTATACTAGACAAACACTCGTGCAAAAAAATTTACTTTAAATTATGTGCTTCGCTCGCGTTACCGCGCTCGCTGCTGCTAAAGACATAACATCAGAAACCATAACTAATCAAAAATTACTAATAATTAGGCATGCCTCTTTAACTTTTGCAATGTTAAATTTTTGAATATTTTGATTCTGAGAAACGGGATTTTACAGGACGGGAATTCCCGTTTGGAAAAGGTTAACCATCACAACTATTCTTAAAAGAGAACCTTGGCATGACGTAGTGACGCCAAAGCATTCTAAACAATTATATTTAAAGCGCACACTTTTCCGTCTGTATTGCCAGTTTTCAAAACGCTAATAAATTAAACTGGACTTATTCTACCACTGCTTGTCTCTGTTAAATGTTTGCCTTTTAAAGCCCCATTACATAAAAATAAGGTCTTAAATTTCGTGTACGTAACATTTTGTCCAATTCGTTTTGGCGAAACGGGATTTGGCGAAACGGAACTGGCCCCTGAGGGCAAAACTGTTAATCTGCTTTTTTTTTGGCGAATTGGGATTTGGAGAAACGGGAGTTCACCAGGCAGATAACCAGATTTGCGTTTGGCTCCAAAAACAAATGCCAGATTTGCGTTCGGCTCCAAACAAATTGCTCTAACTTTGACCATAAATTAGTATTGAGATTGATGGGTAACTTTAAATTTACGCTTTCCCTAACCCCCAAACCAGAAAAAGACACGTTCCATGGTTAAACTATAGCTATCTACAAAATTTCAGCTTTACACACCGTATGAAATAATTTATTTTCGTGAAATTAGCTGACTAGTAATTAGGCAAATATCAACGTCATACACACTTTTTTTTCAACAAGAAAACATTAAGTTGTGTCACCGATACCAAAGTCTCCCATCAAACAAAGCTTCAGCTTTTCTGTTCATTGTTATTTTTCCTTGGATGCCTGAGGGCCTTAGGGCGTTAGGGCTTCGTCGGGCAGATGACCAGGAGTGGTTAACGCTCGCTAAAACCCTGAGAACAGTCAAACTGCCTTAACTGTAAAAGACACAAGTGACTAGTGGGATTCATGATCAATTGACCGTATATATATATTATCTGGATAGGACGGACGTTATAACTATTCGCTGTTGAATCTTCGCAAGCGTGTGTCTTAATTTGGGCTCCAAGGGTTCCTTGACACTTTAGGGACTATTAAGAATTGGCCAGAGTTTAAGCAACTCTGCCAAAATGTCACTAGATCCTTGAAGGTCGGTGAATCGTTGGCGCCTATAAATCTAGCAATACAGCCTGTGGCAACTTTTCATCAGATCGTATAGTAAAGCTAAGCACGCTATTTTATTCCTCGGGCTAGACAAAGGAAGGAAAGAATGAGACATATAGGGGGTTGAGCATTTAGATGACTCACCAACAATTGATTGATAGCCAGGAGGGAGCGATTGACTCACTATCGGGGGGACCATTTATTCTTAATTGGCGGTCTCACTCTGCGACGAATTTCCCCTTAAATCTGGCCTTTAGATCCAGGCCGCTCGAATAAAATTAAAACGGTAAGAATTAAGTTGGTAATCGCAACAATAAAAGCGATAATAGGGTTTAGCCTGATTATTTTCGTTAATTTCTCGGGTGGATATTTGAGTCGTTATTTAGTTCTTTTAACTCATGTGCGCAGGTTATTACCTTAAAGCCCATGTAACCAGTTCCCTATCATATTAAAGGCCGTTTGCCACCAAATTAGCATTGCAGCGTCTAGGCCTATCGAGTTCTCTCTCGCAGAAAGCAAAGGAATGCACAAAGCAAAATGTTTAAACGCAACAAACAACAAGCCACGTGACTCCTTAATTATTGAGTAAAACTTTGGTACGCCCTCGTGCACCTGGAAGCAAGCTATAAAGATTAACGATATTAGTGTCACTAGATGGCGCCAGGGAAAATATAAAGAATATCTCCTGGCGCCATCTAGTGACACTAATATCGTTAACTTTTATAGCTTGTTTCCAGGAGAGAGAACTCGATAGGCCTAGATGCTGCAATGCTAATTTGGTGGCAACCAGCCTTTAAGTAACAAGGTTGCCAAAAACAAAGAATCCCGAACCTCTAATTCAGGATCTCTAACTCAGAACCTCTAATTCATGATGGCCAAATGCAGGGCTCCCAGATCTCCTTTATTTCCTATATTTTTCGTCTCCTTACTGAAGCATTGTCCTGTTTGTGGTGTGCAGTTTCCTTGCTGCGATTTATTTGGATTTGAAAAGACGAACATCGATCTTCCACCTCCGTGGCGCTGCAGCACGGTACAAAAATGGAATGAGAATTAGTCGAGCGGCCAATCATGGCCAAATAAAAGATGTACCCACCGTGTACGTGCGCTCAAAAGTGCCTTTTTTATTTTTTTTATTGTAGTGTAAGGCAAAAAAAAAAACCAATTGAAAGGCCGCGATAACCTACTACATCCGGGCTAATTATTCCTGTAAACCTCCTAACAACAGCAGGGTCAACGCGGAGATAAACTTCCTAACAACAGCGGAGATTGAGATTTGATTTAATATTAACTTACAAAATTCTGCGTAATCTTATCTCAGTGGACCTCCCCTTTTTCGACTTGGCCCTGTATCTCCACAATACTCGGGGCGGGCCACCCGTGGAAACTTACTGTCCAGAAATCGCGTATTGACTGCAGAAACAATTTTTTGGCGGTTCGTGTTGTCCCGGTTTGGAATGTTCTTCGCTCAAGGACGGCGTGTATGGACTCGGAGAGTGGGTTCCGTCGGGTGCCACCATCAGCGTTCACACGAATAAAAACATAATAATTTTTAGCACTTTTTAATGATTTTGAAGAACGTTTTAATGACTGTTTTTAATTAGAAACGAAAACGCTTGGACCACGGGATGTCTTCTCCAAACACGATTTGTGTGTGTTTTTGTGTGTTTTTACTGATGAAGGTTCTGTTATAGAACGGAAAATGTTATTGATTTAAATTGCATGTTTGGAGGGCATCTCATGGTCCAGGGTTTTTTTTTTGTTTGTTTTTGATCACTAACCCTCGTCTGAAGTTCTTTTATGGACCGTTTTTAAACAACTTTCAGTAACAACAGGGCCTCAATGAGTATTTTTTGAAGTAACGGAGTGAAAATAAGTAGGGTAGGTAGGTTGGAGCAAGTTTTTTTTTTAATGCAGTAGTTGTTCGTCCAACTAGTACACAACTTTGCGCTGTCCGTCGCTTATGAAGGGAAAGAGAAAAGCGAGCTGCGTACCGAATCCGTGCGAGGCTATCTCGACGGACGAATGACGAGACTGTATAGGCTACGCTGATTTAGAAAGCTAGTTGGAATTTACTTTTTTTTTTTTTTTACTAAAACATGAGTTTTAACTGATGCAAATTAAAGTACACTTACGAGACAAATCGTCTTTTCAGACACAAAATGTTTTCTTTTTAAGCATTTTTGTGTTTATTTCATTTCAGTACAGTTTACAAGGAAAGAAATGGCAAAAGACTAATCTGACACCATAAAAGCAGATGCCGTGTGTGGGTAAGGGTTTCGTACACATAAAAACGAGACATTTTCTTAAAAAATTGAAATAAAAACAGTAGGCTAAATAATGTGGAAAACAAAGCATGATTTAGAACAAATGAATGAGAAAAAATTGGGGAAAACGTAGGCGGTAACTAGAAAACAATGCAACCAAATAAGAAAAGTTGTCAGTAGTGACTCATAATGCTAAACAGCATTGCTAAGCTCATAGGGTTTTGATCTCCTAACCACTTAAAAACAAATGTTTTAATGGTACGTGCATCCCTGTTTGCAGTCCTGTATGACTGGGTTTTGCGACATTAGTTCAAACGTATATGTAAACACATTCATTTTCTTATTGTTTTCTTTCGTGCGATGATTTTGCAACGTTAACTCTAACCTGTGTAAATGTTGCAAACGCTACTCACAACGGTTCGCCAGACATACCGGAAAGATTTATGTGCATTTAACGACATTTGTACCACATTTTCAAAGTTAATCACTTTTTAGTTCCTTGCAAATTCCAAAATTTAAAATAAGGATTTTTAAGTACTTTAAGCACCTTGTGCAAACCGTCCACGATTATGAGTTGCTGAACATTGAAATTTGAACCCTTCAAATTTGTACTGTATTCTGCATAAGGATTAATCGTTCCTGGCCGGCGATCTGATGATTTATTGTACCAAATAAATACAGATGCAAACCTGTTTACGTTGCCTTTTGGACTTATATGTCAGACTGCCTGATCGGGGAAGCGAACCCACGACCTTTGACACCCAAGGCAGAGGTCCTACTGCTGAGCCATACTGACACAGGTGTTAAGGGACGCCTCGGTGGTTGTCAATTAAGCTTGAGTGATCACGGTTTAAACCACAAACTTGGTGGCAGCCATTTTGGCTCTGATATCACTACTTTCTATGGCGAAAACTTGATGGAACCCTATACGTTCCCGTACGTTTTTTTTTTTTTTTATGATTAGAGATTACTTATGACGATGGCCCATTCATTGTTTCAATTGGTATAACAAAATAGCGTCTACGTACTTAATTTGAAGGAAATCGCACTATATAAGCATAAATTCAAAATGGCTTTCATGGTTTCAAGATGATGGTCATTATAGATTAATGGTGAACGATGGCAAATTCACTGGTTCACATGGAATGAACTATTTCGTCTCCGTTGTAAATTTGAACGCAGATAATAATAAGCATAATTTCAAAATCGGCACCCGATTTCAAGATGGCGGCCATTACAGATTACTAGTGGGGATGGCACATTCAGTTTCACTTGGTATCAACTATTTTGTCTTCGTTCTAAATTTAAACGAAATCTTAAGATAATAGGCATAATTTCAAAATGTATACTCGATTACAAGATAGCGGCTGTTAAAGATTACTAGAGACGATGAGACATTAACTGTTTTACTTGGCATCAACTATTTCGTCTCCGTTCTAAATTTGTAGGAAATCGGACAATAATAAACACAATATCAAAATCGCCACCTGTTTTCAAGATGGCAGCCATTACAGGTTAGTCTACATTCTTAGTTTGAAGGAAATCGCACGATAATAAGCATAATTTTAAAATTTGTTTATGAATGGTCCTGAGTTCAAAATGGCGGTCATTAGCAATTCTTAGTGATGATCGCACATTCACTTTTGTCAAGTGTTTCGTCTCCGTTCTAAATTTGTGGCAAATCGGACGATAACAAGCATATTTCAGAATGGCCGCTTAATTTCTGCGACAAAAAATTCGTCAGTCGAATAAGATTATTATTTAGGGGCAACTGGTTACGGCACGTCCAGTATTTATCTAAGATTTGAAAGCTTAGATTTGGGAAGTTCCACTCTTAACGTTTTGAAAACTGATGCCGTTTGTGAGTTTAAAAAAGATTGTAACTCAAGAAAAGCTGGTTCCAAGAAAATACGGTTTAAGTTCCGTGTTTGCATGAATTTTTATTTTTTTTTTTTTTATTTTTTTTATTTTGCCAGATAAGAGATTCGTCTTGCGCGGTTTGTGGTAAACGCTTTTAACCGTTTCATCACTGAACTCTTTGAATTTATCACTTTACACTTCCTGGTAGGAAAAAAACTTTTTCTGAATGGTCCTATATGTTTACGTTTACTTTATTTTATTGTCAGGTGAAAACAAGAACTGATTTTGACAAGTATAATCTATTCGACTGCCTTTGAGTTTTTATTTTTTTTTATTTATTTTATTATTATTTAATGACTCGTTTCGGTATGTTTACTACAAAGTCCTTTGTTTCAGGGTTTATCTTGGCTATAATAATACTAATAAATAAACAGATTTACCATAAGGCTCGAAAGTGGACGGATACGGAAGCGCTTTGGGCCGCCAACACAGAGTCGGGCTATGTGGGAAAAAGGAAAACATCATCTATCAAGATAATTGGGCACTGGCAAAAATAGATGCCACCCGAATAAAAATTATAAAAGAAGTGATATCTGAAATAAAAAATACAAGGGTGAAAAAATCCACCAAGTTTCAGCTAATCATAGTAGTGATATCCGAACAAAAACGGCTGCGTCCAAGTTGCTATACGGGTTGTAGAAATGGTCAGGGTTTTCATTTAAACCTTTGATCTAATAGTCGGTGGAATTAGCTTGGCAATTACTACTATAGCAACTTGGTGGTAGCCATTTGTGTTCTGATATCCCTACTTTGATTGGCTGAAACTTGGGTGGTTCTTTCTTCCTTGTGAGTTTTGTTTCAGATACCAACCGACCAAAACATTCGACAAGATAATCCCATAGAGTAATTAGTTCAAGGGTTAAATGAAAAACTTTTGGTAGCAATGCTTTAGTTTTTCCTGTAACACGTCACCCATATTATTCGGCGAAGTTAACTCGTGCCTGAACAAATTACCCTTCCATAATAAACTTTTCCTGATAAAACTACGACGTTATGAGCAGTTTTCAGGGCAGTTTTACGTGTATTTGAGGGTCATAAAAACAACTTGAAAATAGGCCTAACGGAACCGCAATTTAATGATGTTTAATTTGGCACTACTCTCATCTTTTATGTCGTACTAGAGGAGTAGAAGTACAACCAAATAATTAAACCGACGACATGTTTTGCGTCAGCACGAATTAAGCGAAATACGTCATGTAGGTCTCAAACGCAGTAGGAAATCAAAGAATTTAACGGCTAACACTAGTGCTATTGCTGTTTTCACTTTTGAATGCTCATTTTACTATTTGTTTTCGGCCCGGGCGACCCTGTTTTGCAGAATGGTGTAACGGGAGTCCCACCATTTCTGCAAAACAGGGCCGCCCGGCCCGAAAACAAAGTGAAAACAGCAATAGCAGTCCTCAAAATAATCTGTTTGAATAACAGTGCTCAAATCACTCATTCTGTCACCAATTATTGGCAAAAAAAAATTTCAACATCGTATCTCCAGCCAATCAGAAGTAAGCACTCGGCAAAAATGATGCAACTTGCTTATGTTTGAAGATTTGTCACGCAAAAAGGCTGTTGTTTCCTGGAGACCACGCACTTGCACCTTTTTAGCGTAACAATCTGTTGTCACGAATGGTCATAACTATACAGTTACATTCTTTTTACGTTACGACATTAAGGTATTAATGACTTGATACTGTAAGTAAAAAGCAGTTTTTTTTACTATTGCACATTTAAAAATTTTTTTAAATGTTATGATTTGTAGGGAACAGTTCAAACTGCAAACAGTGTATACAATAACTGATTCAGTGCTTATAAAAAAAAACTTTTGACATACATCGATTTGACAGCGATTTGAGCAGACTCAAACTTTAAATGTACTTTCTTGAGAACAGCAGGGCCGCGGGAAGTTGACATGCCGTGTCATGAACTTTTAATTTTCAATTAATGGATCGCAGTTCAACGTACGAAATGCAGAAAGAAATTTGGCTTCCCCCCAAAAAAGGACGACGTATTTTGTACCACACTACGCATAAATTTCAAAATTGGTTCTGCTTTAACTGACCGATGCACGGAAAGAGCAACCAATAGGCTTTAAAAGGTTGTTAAACCTTCGCGTTTCTGACGCACGGAGATGTTTAGTCATAGAAGTAATCAGAGTATAGAGCAGTGACATTTGCCGCCATATTGACACCAGTATGGGTTTTGGAGGGCAAAACTACAAGGTGCACTACATGAAAATGGAAGGAAAAACAACGGAAGAGCGGATTTCTTAGGCTTAAAATAACGTTGTTTTCTCCAACAACAAAAATCGCGCGTTTTAGGTCTAAGAAATCACTCTTCACAGCATCGGCTTCACTATGACGCCCTTCTGTTTCTCTCTGCAGTGCCCCTTGCAGCTAACCCATTAAGGCTCCAGCATAGAGTTATATACAATAATACTACGTCGTGTCACTGCTCTATAGCCAATGATTTCCTATCATTACAAAGGTCTTTTTTGCTTTGTGAGCTAGATGCAGCTTCAGTGGCTCAATTTTTGGACTTTCCAGACTTTTTTGAAAGTAGAAGACTATTAGTCTAATAAAGATAGCTTAAAGGTACACCCGCCTGCCCTATAACAGCCACACGCCGACCGCCACATGCGCATGCTACCATCGAGCCGTTTCGCGAGACTCTGCGTAGTAACACAACGCCAACTAAGGTCAACTAAGATAGAATCTGCGTTCCTCGCAGGGTGGAACGCAACTACTATCTCAGTTGACCTTGGGTGTGGTAGACGAAACCGCACGAATGCAAAATTGGGTCGGCACAAACCGGAATTTCGTATTTTAACATCTTACTTTATAATTTTTTAGGCTACTATCTTATAATTTTTCTTCGGCGATCTATTGGCAAAAATAATTTTAATTTTTACCGCGTTAGTGTTTTAGATTTTTGATCTCATGGTAATTATTAGCAAACGATTAAAAATTAGTACATGCACACACAGAGATGGTTATTGTAAGCGCGCAAAGGATCATATACGTGCAGGATGCAGTAAATATAGTTCCCAATATTCAACAGAACATCTCCTAGACGCCACATTTAAAACTGATTTTTAGCAAGGGATTGACTATCGGTAAGGAAATAGACCTTTGGGGACGTACTTGATTGTGGTGGATCGAGAAAAATGACGTTGGCAGGAATGTCCTTTTAAGTCCGAGGATGCGAATGTGGAAACCTTCCATCATGACAGTGCCGGGCAAAAAGAACCTCCTAAGGTGAGGAAGAATCCGACGAGGATGTTGCTCATACCACCCGGATATGTAGGCCTGACAGGACCTTTACCCGGCTGAGACTCTCACACCTTAGCCATCATGGCCACAAATACGAAGTGAGTTGGGATTTAGTCCGTTCAGCTTTTCAAAATGTTCGTTTTAAGTTTCAAATAATATTTTTATAATACCATGTCTACAACTTATGTTAGTTTTCGAATGGGTCAACCAGTTTTTTGCTAAATGAAATGCTAATCAATTGTCACTTAATTACCGATGTATTACGACTCTGAGTTCAACCATATTCTGTAGTCCATCGAAACACGTAGTGTGATAGTATATTAGTCCATGATCGAACTAACAACAAACATGCGATTTGACCGAACCATAACCCGGTTCAAATCTGCCTGGTGCACAGGGCCGGCAACAAGGGGCACAATTAGCACCAGGCCCGGGTAATTTAGAACGCGGGGAATTTCGACATGAACTTAGTCGTTAAACTTTTTGATATCACTAAAGGTATAATTGAGTAGAATTCCATATAATTTAACATCTAGTTTTGTCTTGTAACGTCTACAAATTCCACCAAACACATCTGTAGAAACACGGAAAATGATGGATTCCAACGGGGTAGCTTACGGTGCTCCCCCAGGACCCTCTAGCCTGAAAAGGAACCCCCTCCCCCCTCCCCAACACCCAGCCTGTTGTACCAGCCCCGGGAAATCCTGTCGCAATCAATGTTGGTGAATGATGCTGGCGTCTTGCTAGTTCTATGTTCCACTGTTGTTTTCGTCATCCCTTTTCGCGGACAATTAGGTTTTCGGTTTTATAAGACTGCAGGGTCAAATTTTGTTGTTTATTACAACGTTAGGCCTTTTTAAACTGCTTATGCATGTAATGCATAAAGCATTTATTGAAATACAGTTGGGGAGAAAAAGGGGCTTGCGTCGTGAGCTATTGTTAAATGACGTTACGTCCCACTCCAGTCGTTTATTTGAACGGGTCATGCCTATCACCTTTACCGTATGGTCGGAAGTGACTGAAATATTAGTCGATTTTTCATGATTTCGATTAGAAGACGTACCAGCAAAATGCAGGCGTTGTTATTTAACAGTTTATGGCTAAATCGTTTGCGTATGAAGGGTTGTAGGTCCCTGACTAAAATTGTTTGCCAATTATGTTTCTGTATGAAAAAAAGTTGAACCGGAAATGGCCCAGCTTTTCTCAGGTTTTGATAACAAGCACGGAAAACGGAATTCTATCTGTTGTTGGGCTATTGGCAAACCACTGGGAAAAAAATGGCGGTTACTTTACGGTTCGCCGAGAAGGAATCTTAGGATTCTATGCGTATTGGCAATTCGTGTAGTTATGTGGCTCCTGTTAATCAGGTAATTATTGTATAATCGATTATACAAACAAAAATGGGACAATTTTACTTCATATAACAAATTGGGGGGCCAACAAATTTGCGAGCTCTACATGGAGTTCACGGTGGCTCCCCCTCTAAAAAACTTTGTTTTGGCTTAAGGTACCCACATCAAGAAATGTGCAGTTCTTTGAAATATTGGGGTGTACCGCACGTACTATTTCAGTCAAAACCTGATCGCATCGGAGAAGTGTACGAACCTGCCGTCACTCGACGGCCGTCATCGTCCGTCACGCGCCTGCGCACAACGTCTTGCCCCTTTTAAATACAGATGCAAACCTATTTCAGTTGCCTTCTGGACTTAAATGTCATCATGCCGGAGCGACTTTCTATTTAATTACCTATTATGGTCACTACAAGTCTTTCTTCATTTGCATTGCCACTTTGGGAACGATCAAATTTAAAAGCTCAGCGTTGCCGACTGGAACGGTTAGTGACGGAAGCAATGTGCGCTGGACTATCCGTTGCCGTCAGTCGTCGAAACGGAACGGAACAGAGTAGAGTGCTACAAGCTTTTAGGCTTGCAGCACACTACTCCGTTCCGTTACGTCGCAGGCCGTCAAATTTCTGTTTGGATTAAAAGCATGTCGCCTAAATTAGATGACGTCTGATGGCAACGAATGGTCCAGCGCAAATTTCATTTCGTCGCTGACCGTTTCAGTCGATTCCGCTGAGCTTTTATATTTGATATCTCCAAAATTGGCAATGCAAATGCAGACGGATAGGTAATCCAATATAAAGTCGTAGTAAATTAGGTATTAATTCTTTAGGCTCGAGCATGATGACAATTAAGTCCAGAAGGCAATTGAAGTAGGTTCGTATCTGTATTTAGTAGGGGAAAGGCGTTGTACGCACTATGCAAGCGCGTGACGGACGACGACGGCGGTCGACTGACAGCAGGTGCGTATACACTTCTCTGATGCGATCAGTTTTTAAAGGCACATAAATCCCTCCGTTCTGGCCGCTTTACTCTGCGTCACCTACGCTAAAATATAGTTCAAACGACCGCAGCGCGCATTGCTCTAGACACTAGTCATACTCATTTCGGGGCCGCTGCAACGTGACACATCGTACGACCAAGTCGCAAACTTGAGCGAAGGATTAATTATCCTTCCTCCAGGGCCGCGGCTTGCCAGCGATGTGGCGGGAGTTATATACCGCTCGGACCGAGCCGTTTAAAACAAGCCTAATAACATTCACGCGCCACTACTGACATCTGCATCGTACCCTTAGACCAACAAATGAAAGGTAAATCAGTTTATATAAAACTATTTCCGGTAATGTATCGAGTGAAACTGTTAAAATATACCGGAGGGAGTTATGTGCCTTTAACTGAAAGGATTCTGTCTCGACAATCCCTTCCGTCAGTCAAGGGGTCGTCACGGAACGGGACTTGGAGTATACGCGGCGCCTCTAATTTACATGCTTTTAATCTAAACAGAAATTTGACGGCCTGCGACGTGACGTGACGAAACGGAACTGAACGGACGGTGTGGTGTGCTATGCAAGCTTTATTTAAATTGCAGTTAGGTTAAATACACTTTGCTAGCAACGGCATCTAGTGATAAGAAATGGTACTAAAATTGGTAATTCTCAAACTCTCTCCTTTTATTGTATAAAATGCTAAATGTAACGAATTTTAATTGTTATTTTCGTATTTATTACAGAGTTTAAAAAAAGACCTATTATTGTAATAAACAAACATACGTCGGCCCTCTTTGCCCCTTAAGTAGATAACGTATTATATATGTTACTTCGTAGGTATGAGTTCAAAACTTTACCAAATAATTGTATAAAACCTTTTTAATGTTTTTCTTAGTTGTTTCTCGTAAATAAGGAAGTAAAGAGATATGTTGCATCCTAACTAAACTTTATTACGCAGAATTACACTATAGTGGAACCCCTTTCAGTCTTCAATACAGCCGTACCGGCTGAGAAGACTATTGCAACGACTTTGTCCGTCCGTCCGTCGCTTTTTTCAACTTCGCAACGGTACCAGACATAGAGTTAGATATATTATATTGTTACACCAGAGAGGGAACATTCGCCTCAGAGCCTGTCCGTGCGTAATCACCGCCGCCAGGAGCCTGGTTGGCACCAACGTCGATTTGAGAATGATTTTGTTAAGAATAGAGGTGTGCGCCAACAGCCACATCAAACGCAACTTAACGCCACCGCTAGTCAGATTCGGACACTGTCATCGCTCTTGCGGTCGTGTTCGTTAGTGTCAAAGCTGAGATACTAAAAGATGAAGTATAAATTTATTTATGCTTTCGAAATAACTGAACTACTTGGAACTTGAAAACAAAAATTGGCTAATTGGAAACATTAATGCTTCATTATGCTCTACATGCTAAAAATGAAATAAAATCAAGTTGGATTATTTCACTTCGCAACAGCAAAAGTCGTACAGTAGGGCAAAGGGTGGGGACGGGCTGGCAGGGGACACCCCCCCCCCCCTTTCGCCAAAAAAAACCTAATAAAACGAGCCGAGTGAGAATAAAAGTCTAGGAGAATGGTTATTTGCTATTTTCTTCAAAACTTTGATGAAGCCATACATGACGTAAAGCGAGAATAAATATACATAAAAAATAAGGGACCGTTCATTATTTATCAACCGGGGGGGGGGGGAGGTCTCATGAAAATATTTGTATGAAGAGAGGAAGGGGCCAATAGTTTTTTGAAGGTGTTAACGGGGAGGGGGGGAGGGGGTTAGGGACAAAACTAAACTATAGAATGGTAATGTAAGACATCTATTTAGCTTAGTACATCCCACAACTTATTAAAGTAGGCGAAAGTAGGCCTAGTACCTTTTCACACACTCACTTAAAAATGAAAATTTTAATACAATTTTTTGGGGAGGGGCGCCAAACAAATTCACCAACACCAAAGGGGGGAACATAAATTTTTTTAATATTGATGATAACAATCCGCCAGCTCCGCCTGTCGCTTCCCCCCCCCCCCCTCCGTGGCTAAATAATGAACAGTCCGTAAGGTGGTCACATGTTTTCTAGCATCGGTGAAAAGCAATGCGTATAATAATTTGAACGTATCCGCCCCCCCCCCCCCCCCGAAGTTATTTTTCGCTTTAGGTTATAACAAGTACAGTAATTTATAAATTCGTGTTCTGTATCGTCTGCTTCCGTCTTCATGCTTGTTGCATCGGCTGCTTCTAATTTTTCTCTCAGCTCAAGAAGTGTATTTCGACGAATTACTACGAAGTTAATTTCATCCGTTCAAATTTTACCAAGCTAAAAATGTCAGGCTGCTATATCGCGACTTAGTTTAATCAATTCGTGGTTTGCTTACGTCTTATAATGAAATTAACGCACGCAATTATAACGAAATCGACATAAGCTTTTTTCTCAATCGGGTCGCCATCTTGGAAATCCGACGCGGACAAGTAAAGCTGAAAGCACCGTCCCCCTGGTACCAGATATTGACGACCATTATTTACAACGTTAGATTCAGTGTGAGAAGTTAGTTAAATAACACGGCAAATTAAAACATCGTTACTTCCTCATAGCTAATAGACTTCTTCGAAGTAACTAAATTAAATAATAACATTTGATCGTCGAATTAAAATCCTAAATTAAAATCCTCAATAAAAACAAATGGATTTTAGCTTCGTTTAAATCGTCTTGTCGCATTGTTGCATGGATGAATAGGCTTACCGTCGAACCAACTTCTCCATTAGGCCTATCTTCTACTTACGAAATTAAAACTGCATTTTTAAAATTAGGCCTAAAAATGAAATTTAGGCCTAAATCGTGTTACCATGGCAACGTCAAGTTGCTACGAATCGCTGTTGGCTTCATCAACAGCGTCTCTCTCGTCACTTCCCTACTACCACTGATCTTTATAGGCTACATTGTGCGTTACGTTGTAACACTGTAACTGTGTGCCTAAAGGCGCACCGTGTTGCAAAAATGAATAGGCTTACAATACAATCCATATCTCCGTGAGCTGCTACTTACGAAATTAAAACTGCTGGTAAAAATTAGGCCTAAACCTGACAATTACGCCTAAAATGTAAAACAGGTCTAAAAGCTAACACATTTTTAACCGGCAATTGTGATGGCTACTGCTTTTGGATTAGTATAATAGAGATAGCTGTTGTAGAGCATGATAGGTGTGCGCCTCAACATTGGAAGTGGAGGAACGGTACAGAAGACGGGTGCGACTAGGCAGTCGCTTCGGCTAATAGCCACTACTAACGTAAAAATTATAGTTAAAAGCTGCGCATAGACAAAGACAGTCATTGCATTCCGTATTGCCTTCATTCTCAGCCTATGTTATCTTAATATTCACGCAAGGTTAGTTTTTAATGCAGCTGTTATTTTTGTTCACGTCTGTAGTTTTTCAAAAGAGAATTAATTTTTTTTTCTACTTCGAACATATAAACTGACAGCAAGTAAACAAAAAAAAACATGTCTGTTTTCGAGTCGTGTTGTGTTTTAATTCAGTTGTTTAAATATACGGAAAAATAAATAACATAAAAACGGTTGAAAGTAATGTAAGAGTCGAAAAATAAACAAAAGAGGAACTGCCGGAAATAAAAAAAAAATTAGTAGTTTTAGAAATGGAATGCCCTTAACTACAGTGATGTATCTGCCACTGAAAAAGAGGGGATGGAAATCTCTAAAAACGTATTTTTTTTTATTCCTTATCCCACCCTTCTGTGATTATTTTGGCATGATTCATGTATGAAAACTGGCAATTCGGTTTAATCATACTTAAGTTTCGTTTTTTAAGTCATTTTTTAAATAAGGAAACTAATATTTTTTTCTTATAAGAGAGAAAAGTCTGTACCGCAGTAAGGTTTCACGTGGACTAAACAGCACAGAAACACTTCGGTATACGAAACCTTACCGGAAAGTTTATTTGTGTTCCTTAGCTGTTTTGATTTCGCGTCAGTTAAACCTTACTTTAACATCAAACGAATTCGTTTTTGTTTTCTAATTATTTATTGTTTTAAGTGCCTAACTTTAAATACCTAACTAGATGGCTTAGCTTTTAAAGCGCTCCCAGCCGTAGCCATGGTGCCAGAGGGAGAGAAGGAGAATTTTGCTAGGTATCTCTCATCGAAAATTCCTTGGTTCTTTTACATGCCATAATCGACATGAGCACGAGCTATCACAGGGACCTTCTCTTCTAGAAAATGCAAGGGGTGGCTGAGGCTGGACTCGAACCTAGGACCTCTGGCACATGAGACGGTCATGCTAATCATCAGGCCACCTTGCCCCCTAGACTAGATGGCAGTAAATATTTATGTACACTTTAAGTCTAATTATTTATAACTCCTTTAAAACATCGTTTTACACCTATATACCACCGTCACTCACTCCATTTCTGCAGCATTTGTTATCTTTAATTGCAGTTTTCTTTATAAATGTTTTATGCCAATTTTTTCCTTTACAAAGCTTTGCTGACAAAAAAAAAGTGATTTAAGCGAAAAACGAACAACTTGTGTGTGCGCCGTCTTTTCCTTCTTAACCAAACTAGCTACAAATTGTGTGGAGGCATCGGTATATTGATAACTGTTTATTTATTTATTTACTTTTATTTTTTTGCGTAGGAAATTGTGTGGGCGGTACGTGCTGGTGATAGAGCGTTTGAACTTTGAAAGACAATGAGTGCATTGTTGCAGTCAACTTGAACAGTGTTTCGCTTATCCAGTCGGGTACAGCGTTGAAACATCGAGAATTACGCAGTCATAGGGTGAAGGTGGCGTTGGCTGGCCTGCCAACTCCCATATTAATTTCTATTAGAACCATTTCTCTTGCGTAGCGAATTATTGGGAAGGACTTCAGATCCTGGACCTCGATTGATTGCAGTACAACACGAATGTCACACCGTTTCGGTTTTGCTGCCTGAGGATGACACAGGAATGACGTGAGCAGGTGCGGAAGAAAACAGTTGTGTAATCACTGTTACCTTGTCGGCAGCGTTTGTTATTATCGTGTAGTGCATGTCTTGGAAGACGTGGTATTAAAGCAGCCGGTTCACCGTTTTGATAGCGTTGCCCGTATTCTAAACACAGCATGCATGTTCTAGATTCTCCGCTGATGCGGGTCACGTAATCTAGCTTTAATTATGAAAATGCAGCGAAATGTTGTTCCTTTTTTTAATTTACCGCCTATTTTCTTTATATTGATCGAAGATTCTACGGTGCTTCATCTAGGAGTTGAAACGGTGACAAGGCGCTTTTAATATACGTTATCCCCTCGTGTTGATCCCAACAATGGCTCGACGCTGCGCGTCTCGACATTGTTAGATATCAGCACTCGGGAAGCAGGCGATAACATTTTTGTCTAGGCCTACCGCTTCCGTGATGTCAGCCAGACGGTGCCGCGAGAGAATGCTGCTCGTCAAAATGCCACCACGTCAAAATGCCACCGACAAAACGCCACCGGACAAAATTCCACCCTCTTCCGACAAAATACCAATGCAACATTTTTTTAATCTTTTCAAACGGTTACAATGCATAAACATAGTCACCATGTACAAACATTTTTTAAGTGTCACAATGACTTTGGCTCTCTGACAGTAGCTCTCTCCCTTTTATGTCTCACGATCTTTGGGTATGAATGGTCCGCATTCCTGTCCAAATTTAAACTGAATTTTAGCGAGTAGATCTATAAAAGCCCTAAGAGTCATTTTAAGGATTTGGGGGGGGGGGGGGGGGCCTTTGAACACTTGACCGCCAAATTTTCGATGACCTTTCCCCAAATTTACATAAATTACAAAATTTTTATACTTATTTCCAAGATGCTTAACAAGATGTTTTTAGTTGTTTTGGACGGGATTGTTATAGACCATTCACATCCAGTTTCTAGCTCAATTTTATAAGCTGGAACATTCGATGTTTGGACGGGAAAAGGTTATAGACAGGTCGCGCGTTTAAGCTCCGTCCATAAAGCTAATATCCGCGAGATGTGAAAGGATGAGGGCCGAGGGTGGGTGGACATGGAAGGAGCCACTACCATATTCCACTTTTTGAAATGTTAAATAGACAGCCTGTCAAGGTGGACTCTGCCAAGGTGACAACCTGTCAGGGTTTGTACATTGTGACTATGTTTACGCATTGTGACTTTTAAAAAAAGATCAGTAAAAAAATTTTGAAGTGGCATTTTGCCGGTAGAGGGTGGCATTTTGACGAGTGACATGCTGTCGGGCATTCAGCCAGACAGTCATTGTTAAGCATGTCTTTAGTGATTTTGCTCGATTTCGAAATGATCCTTCGAAGAACAAGGGAAATGAGAACTTGCCCCGTCAAGCAACAACTATAATCGCCAGCGAGCGTTGCGTTAAACAAAATGAGCAAAGAAGCAGGGTTAGACGCTGTTTTACACAAAGGAGACGAACAAGTGATTGCTGAAAGCAGGGCCGTAGCCAGCAAACCCGCAGCCCCCGCACGTGCGGGGGTCTTTCTTCAGGCCGAGGAGCACGAAGCACAACGAGGTCTTTATAGTGGACTACGATATTGAGTTTTGTTTACAAACTCGAGATTTCTACCAGAGAACGACGTAAAGTAAACAGGTGGTAAAGGTTTCAAATGAAAGATCATGCTTTCCGAATCATTAACAAATCTCAAAATTCCATACAAAGATAAACCTAAAATTCAGAAGTTGATGAAAAACATAGTCAAACAAATTGAAAGCAGCCATGAAAGCAAGAGCATGGTTACGCCGGCTGAGAAGGCAGTTTTGTTGGTAAGCAAAATAAAAATAAACCTGATTAAACCAATTATAGTGAGAGTCGATTTGTTTCCTCTTGCGAATACATCGATCGGTATGGCTGCTAATTGTCTAACACGTGTGAATAATTACCCCTCCTAAGAATACAATCCTAACACCCAAATGATTTCTTGGCTGCGGTTCCACGACGCGTATGGAACAGTAAGACCAGTGGTCGCTTGCATTTCTAGCTTTTTTGCCTCAATCCCCCCGATCTTCCCTTACATGTTTTGATCAACCGCGTCGGATGGCATGGCGGCGCACACCTCTCAATTAACGATGAGACGAGCCCGCTACGATTCTGCAAACGGTTTCATTTTAAACTGTAAGTTTAATTAGAACACTAGTGAACTGAATCAACATTAAAAATATTCAGCACCGTTTGGCAGTTTTACGATACGGGAAGCCTCCAAACCGTTTAGTCTCGGCGTTTTGAACATTTCATTTACCAAACTGCGACGTTGCCACGTCGCACGACTGATAAGGATGAAATATCTAGATAGCACATTCATTGCCCAAAAGTAGTTTTATGAATTTGCGGCCCCCCTCCCCTCCCCTGACAACAAAAAAAACAAATGTCATACAGTAGAAGTTGTTTTAAATATTTCTCCTTCCCCCACCCTCCCGTAAAAAGTACTACGCAGTAAAGTCATGAAAGATTGTCCAAACAAGTATCCCAAGCCTACGTTGATTTCGCGCATGCCGGCATTAGACTATATAACTTTGTTATCCAGTTCGTACGTATGAGATCAGTGCCTACGTCAGTGGTCTGTAGAATAAAATTGATCAAGTTGCCAGTCATTGGTCGGTTGGTAGTGACGTCCGCCGCTGACGAAGGCTACATAGTTTCCAGTCTTTGGTCGTGGATGGATGACGTCAGTCGGCCGAAGAAAAAAAAAACGAACGCCATTCGTTAGCAACAAACAAAAGTCTTTGATTATTTCTAGTGTACGATTTCCCTGGCGGAATCGATCCATTTTCGAACTTAGACCTAGAAATGTGCCATAGAATATGTGTGCAAAATTTGACAATTCGTTAAAACGCTATAGCGCGAACACACATTCAGACAGACACCCAGCAGACAGAGAGACAGACAGACAGACAAACCGTTCGCATAAAAGTCTAATCGACTCTAATAACCCATTTCTGAATAAAGCTTACAGTTTGAAATGAGTTAATCACATATGTTTATAATACCAATAAAATTTTACGCCAAACCTGAAATTGGCTAATTTATCTTTTAAAAGCCTGCTTCAGAAGCCCTTTAGAAAATACGGAAGCGGTAATCAACAAAAAATGTGCTGATTGTTAATAAAAAAAAAATGTTGATCTTCTGCGTTAAAACGACTTGTTTGGCAATTTTCAAGTCCAGGTATGGTTATATTATGCACGACGAAAGAAAAGAAAATTCATTGGGGAATGGGATTTTTTTTTTGTCTGTGGGGTGGAGGGTGAAGGCGCTTCATTTTAATTCTGGTGCGGGGGTATTAAAAAATTCCTCGTTACGGCCCTGGCTGAAAGGACAGGTCATCGTTCTCTGGACGCACTTCAAACATATACAAACGCACAAGTGAAGAATTTCAAATTACAGCTTCTGATATTTTGCATGACAATCCAACACCAACAAAGAAGCTAAATGTCAATTAGTATTAAAAAAAAACGCTTAACCGTACAAAATACGGATGTAAGCTTTAAAAACCTTAAAGGTCTAAAAGAACAGATATTAGAAAAAGACATGTAAGTCATCAGCGTCGCACTAATACGTGTAAAAGAATCGCCACGTCCCAAAAAACAAGCTGGAGCTTCTTTTACACGTATTAGTGCGACGCTGATGGCTTACATGTCTTTTTCTAATATCTGTTCCTTTAAAGCTTTAAGTTTTTTAAGGCTTACATCCGTATTTTATACGCTTAAGCGTTTTTTAATACTTATATCTATTTTTTTATTGTTCCAGGAAGAATAACAAAGAAAAGAATTTTACAATCCCCTTAAAATAACTGTTATAAGAGAGCCTTTTTAATACTCAATTTTTAAGCTATAAATGTTGAAATTCGCGAGAAGAAATTGTCGCAAATGTTGATTTTGAGGCCGGAGCACATGACCGCAGCAGGGCTAACTGTTCAGTACTATCAAACCTGAAACAAAACCACCACAAGGATGGAAGAACCCGCCAAGTTTTACCCAATCAAAGTAGTGACATCAGAATAAAAATGGGTGCCACCAAGTTATCTACATGGTGTAACAAGCCTTACCCATGTACTGTTCGAAAAGTGTTCTCCTTAGAAAGTAGTGATATCACCCCTGCCAATGAACAAACGTCAAGCTAATCCCACCGAGTATTACCACGGCCGGCGTGCCGTGTTTATTAGAGTTCGTTTGTGCACGAGAATTTCAGAAAATTGGACTGGAGGGGGAGGCGGCGGCGGCGGAGCGACTAACAATGTCAAAATATTACAATGCTGCAACATGTAACAATAGGGTAACAATAGGCGAGGCGTACAATATCGGATTATAGCTCACTCGAACAAGATCAACGATGGTTGGGTGCCGGGAAACAAAATTTGTCGTTGTTTGAGTTAGCTAGATCGTTGTGAGGAACCAAAATTAAATGGTCTTGATTTTTTCCTTAAATCTTCAAGTTTTAAACTGTAGGGTACGAAGTCTTAAATTTTGAGGCCTACGGCAGACTTTTTGGATACATTTGCTAGCCATCGAACACCGTATAAAGCAACAACTTTATCCCGAGGACTGACGTTCCATTCTTTGCAACTTTGTAACTTGGCTTTTGGCGGGAAGATTGCTATATAAAAAAAGAACGTTTTACCGCCAGAGACTCGCAAAAGGGAGGCTCTTTGTCGTTTTGTAGGACAAATTCAAGTTGATCGGTGTCACGTTGTAAATAATTCTTGTTGTAAATTTTTCTGAAGTAACGAAGTAAATTGGTTCATTTTTTTTGCAAGCCTGAGTCGACCAATTGAATTTATAATTCAATTTTGAATTTTTTATATAGCAATCTTCCCGCCAAAAGC
>JAHWFP010176629.1:0-12818 GCA_023313725.1 Lithobius niger
CACGAGCATACACAAACTCTATTAGTAGGTAGACTATGTTTATGAGCGTTTGAGATGTATGGGTGTGACGCGCGTTTCGTCTTGTGCCCATCAAGACAAGATTGAGTGAGAGAGAGTGAACTAGGAGGCAGACGAACGTACAACACGCACGTATATACGCCAACGATAAGCGATTTCGAAATTTATTCAACACTAGCAGCATTAAAAACCCATCATTTATGCATGCCGGTGAGGCATGATGAAAAAATCAATATGTGGATGGCGGGGAGAGAAAGGGAAAGGGAGGGATGTAGAGCATGGAGAGGAAAAGAGACAGGAAGGAGGAGGTTCGCAAGTCTTGGGGAGCGGGGGAGTTGAGGATGAGCGAGTTATAAGTTAGAAAACAACAAAGTGGCGCCCGCGACAGGATCCAAAATAACACGGAGTTAAGTGATTGAGTTTTTTTCCCCCTCGTCGCATATTTTGTTCTTTAAAACTTTAAATTCCGCCATGATGAGTGCATGCCAGGCAATTCCCCCACACCTTACGCCGGTCGCTACACGTAATCATAAGACGACCGTTTTCGTTTCGTGCAAGAAAACACGGCATGGATGGAGGCAAGCAAGCCGTTGAGGGGAAGGAATGTTAAATATTCATTTTGAGAGTAAACACACACGGAACTTGTGCAAGAGAAGAGATTGAAAAA
Organism: Lithobius niger; assembly: GCA_023313725.1. Taxonomy (NCBI): domain Eukaryota; kingdom Metazoa; phylum Arthropoda; class Chilopoda; order Lithobiomorpha; family Lithobiidae; genus Lithobius; species Lithobius niger. The sequence goes on from JAHWFP010176629.1 coordinate 686, forward strand.
CGGTTCCGTCGACTTAATCCTACCCGACGAGCGAGGCGGAGAGCATGCTTGTTCGCTTAATTCGTTTCTTATATCGCTTCGGCCGACATAGCGTTGCAAGACCTCCTTTACCATCTTAGCTCAAAGCATCACCATCACCTTAGCATCGGAACGCGCCGAGCTAAAGCTTAATTATTGTCAGGAAAAGTGTGTTAGCTGATGGGCCGTGTGCCGTGCAAAGGCTTAAAATCTAAAGAATGCCGCGAGCTTCCAAGGGTTATTTGATTTCTTTCTTTCTTTCCTTGCTTCACGTTTCCAATATGGCCAAAATGCTGCTTTTTTCCACTTGGCTGCAAGACGATGGATATAAGCTGCTTTCCGTCCAACTGCTCCTGGTGATGAAGAAGAAGGGCCTTCCATCCACTGAGCAAAATTAGTTTTTTAAATGGAAAGCTTCAAATGATGTTAAAGGATGGCTCCCAGACAAGGTGTTTAGCGCTACAGTGTAGAGTCAATTCCTAAGGTGTCCGTTGCAAAATCTGATATAAGTTAGACTTAGATCTCCGGAAGACACTGTTTGCACATGAACAGAAACTGAATTATATTTTGGTGTTGGAAAGTGTATGTCATAATGAATTTCTTTATGGCGTTAGATTTTTCTGTAGTAGAAGATGTCAAGTGGCCTCTTCCAAACAAACGGAACTGGCCTCCTTTGCTAGAAAAGTTTACGGTGGCAGTTAACACTGTGCATTCTTCCATTGCATTTTTCTATTTTCATCAGATTAACACTTTGTTCAGTGTTTTGCTCCCTGAATGAGTTTCTGAACTAAACCATTCACAATGGCTGTTTGCCGTGACGTCACCATGAGTTAGCCAATGACGAACGAGAACAACGGCTCTTTGGCCGTCTGATTGGACTAGCCCAGTCACGTGATATGCACGTCACAGCAAACAGCCACGGCGTGTGGTATAGTAAAATAAAAATGGATGCCTCTTCTGTTGAACATGACAGACAAAAAAATCATAAATTGCAACTCCCGACGAGCTTAAAACAAGGAAAATATATATTTTGAATACGTATGAACTTGAGTACTAAAAGAAAACTCTTTTATTTGTTTTCAAACTTTGAAGGCGTTACCCGCACGCGATTTTATCGGTTTCAGTGTTAACCATCTTTCAGAATTAAGTTTGGTGTGAAAATTATTTTAACAAAACTATGTGTAATAATTATTGTTATAAATAAACAGAAAGGGCCCATAATAGTCAGGGTGAGGGACTCCCACGAAACCTGTGAATGACCAATTAATATTGAAAATTCTATTCACGTAACCGTTTTGTTTTCACCGATTCAACAAAAAGGTAATCAATTCTGCAAAACCGCATGTGATTTCTTTGTTGATTCTTCGATTGTTTGAATATCCTGTCATTATATTAATGCAATTGATATCAATGTATTAATTCACTGATTGGGGAGAGAATCATCCCCAATCAAAAATGTATACTTAAAATTTGCAAATGCAATAAATATATAGGTACTAAAATGTTGATACTGAGGAACCCAATCGTTACTGCATAAACTAACAAAAGTAACACAACTACTAAAGGACTTGGCAAAAACTTTCTTGATTTAGCATTCTGAATCGTGCTGTTTTATCTCGCAGAAAATAAAACGACCTTTTGCCTCAATGTTTTTACATATTTTTTTTTGGTAACATTTCGCAGCTCTAATTCTACTGGGAAGGAAGTTGAAGTTACCGAACTGTTTTCCCGCCTTGTCATAACACAACCTTCATTAACTTCCTCACCTAGCCGCCTTCCAATTTCAATTCGAAACCCGTCAAAACAGGGAAAGAGGAAAAAGAGAGTGGGGGGGGGGGGGGGGGAGGGTAATTCGGGAGTCTAGGCTATGCAGCGACCACCTCAAGAACGTCGGGAATGTTTTCCTTTCGCATGTCCCGCTGCCTCGGTTCTAGCGTTTGGCTGTTTGCCGGTTTGGAGTTTTCTGTTTGTCTTGTTCCCGCCGAATTCGTCTTTCCGTTGGCGGCGGCAGTCTGTTGACAATCAGGGGGAGATGTTCGAGTGGAAAGTGGGGGTGGACAGGGGTCAGGAACTCGTCGAGAGTTCCACCGGAGGATGGGAGGGATGGGGGGGGGGGAACTCGTCACCTTCACGGTTTCCGGGTTGGCCTTTGACAGCTTTCATAACTCAGCATTGCGTTGCATCACGCTTGGTGTTCGTTCTTGTTCTTTTTCGATATTGCAAGCAACGTGAAGATTTTTGCGGTTCGGATGAGATGGGTTGGGTGGGTTGGTCGGGTTTTGGTTGGCTGGCCAGAGAGACTGAAAATAAGCGGAACATGGAAGCAGTCTCCGGGAGAAATTTACGAGCTGGCTATTGCGAAGAATAATAGAAAAGGTCCAGCAAAAAACGGACTAAGAGGACAGGATGAAAAGACAATGAAATATACTGCGCACAAACACACGTCTCTCTCTCTCGGCAGAACACAACAATGGCAGCAGCACGTATAATATACACAGAGGCAGGCCTAAAAATAAAAAGACTTATGGGTGAAGTTGTAAGGGAAGTTTTTACAGGGTTTTCACAAAGTTTGCAAAGTTTGTGGTTCTAAATATAGCCCGTCTTTCAGTTGTGTGTTTGTTTTAGTAATTTGTGAGTTTGCTTTCAGTGTGATCCGTGTTTACGATCCGCAACGCGTTGTTGCGTTCGCTGCAATAAATTTATCTTGGCAGGCTACGTAAATTGGCATATGTTACTGCCTTTTTTTTTTTTAAATTTATTTTAAACACTATCCTTAACGTGTATAATGCAAATGAGAAAGTACCTTGGTCAGGCATAAGTACAGGAATTTGATTTTGTCATGAGATGATTTGAAGATGCATTCAGGTATAAAACACTACTATACAACAAAGGAAATGTCAGAAGGACAAATTAAAAAATACGTTCTGTACCGTTAAAAAGACACTCAAGGTACAATTCGACCGCTTAAAATGAATAAAAACACTGGTACCCAGTGCTTCCACCTCTCACCTACAGAATTTTCGTGAGTAATGACAAAATTTCCCTTTTTTTCCCCCTGTGCCAACAAAAAAATCCTTTACCCCCCCCCCCCCTTTCAGCGGTCGAACTGTAACAGTAATTTTCGAACGCCACCACCACAAAATTAATTGTGAGATGAAATAGAAGACAATTCTGCTTAAATCATAATTCAATGTCCTTCTCCAAAACGTGCACTTCTAGTATAATTTTTCAAAAAGAATAAAGTAGTGAGTTGTTACATTGCAAATTGTCACTCACGTGCAGTATTTACGTGGGATAATATTTGTTCATGCTGCGTGATTGTCGGTTTACGGAAGTTTGAGAAAGTGGGTTTGGCTGGATAGAAAATGTGGGTTACTAGAAAAATCGCTACTTGCAGGATGTAAAACTCAGAATTTCCCCCTTTTTTCCCCTTTTTCCTTGGTCAATATATTTTTTTTCCCTGTGAAGGTCATTTTTCCCCTAAAAAGGGAAAAATTCCCTGTAAGGGGAAGCACTGCTGGTGTACCTAATATTTCAGACCATTTCAATGGTTGACACTTCCTCCAAAATGGCGACCTGGTAAACTGGATCGATGTTAATTTTGTGACTATATGTGCTTTTTTTAATACTTGAAAATGGACCCAATCCTTGAAATGATCTGAAATATTAAGGACCGTTTTAATCATGTCGAGCTTACGTGTTTTTTTTTTAACTAAATGAAATGTCATCCCCAACAATTTATTCAGTTACGGCATCCTACGAGTGACCTTAGGAAATAGGTTTTAAAAAAAAACTTTTAAGAAAGGGGAAAAAAGTAGTAATAAATAACAAAATCAACTCTAGTGATTTTTTTACAACTGCGGAAAATCACGTAAAACTGTAATAAAAAAAATAACTTCTGACCAATGTAAACAAAAAATATATTTTTCAGTAGTCTTATGTGGGATCTCGAGATCGCGATCACTGCAAGTTGAGAATAAAGTCTATACAATTAAACGGCTAAGTTTCCGTCCGTCTGCCCGTATAGTGTCCACGGCCTATCTTGAGTTCGCCCCAGAACGACACAGCTAATCAGTTGTACGTTTTTGGTAGCAGAGTGCCTTGTTGATATCCGGGATGGTTACAAAAACAATGGCGGCCGTCGATTAAAGCCGCTCCCTCCAGGAAGACGTAGTCAATCACAAAATACTTGCAGGATTCAAGATAGGCCGCGTACACAATGGTATCAATTATGGATTAAACATGACGGAAAGCCAAATGGGCTCGAGAAGGGTTAATAAACTCTGATGCAGACCTATTCACGTTGCCTTTTGGACTTAAATACAGACTGCATGATTATTTAGTATCAGTTATCAGCTGCTGTTCGGTTTCTTGGCTAAGATAATCCTTCACCGATGTGATTTATAGGCTATACAGGCTTGTCGTTACTTTTCACTTGTTTCGCCACCCTGTAGTTTACATTGACACGTGGAGTCACATATCCCACAACGTTACACTTTTTTACATTGACGCATACAGTCACTTATTCGTAGCTTTATAGCTAACATTGACGCATACAGATCTTAACTGGCCGTATTTTTTAAAACGTGTAAATAGGTTGATCACAAAAAAAAAATTATATTATTTTTGAGTTTAGGTGGTTGCGAAAAGAAAACCTGCAGTGAACGTCAGCGTTGTGTTTCGAAAAGTTTAAGTTCCAAAATCACATTATAAAGTTGTTCTGTAAAAACGTGCTACATTATGACGAAACAGCTTTTGTATATTATAAGTTATTACCTGTTAATATATTTTCCTGTGACTCGGTTATGACGGCCTGTTGTGTGTTTGATATTTTGATTTATTCACTATTCTGTCAATTCTCAGTCAATAAAATTCCCAAGTTTTGAATTACAAAATCCAAGAATAATTTAATCCAGGATTTAAACCCGGATCATTTAAACCAGGATATTTTAACCAGAACTTGAATTCCTGTCAAACTTCTTGTTTTTTTTTTTTAATAAACACACGTACGACGTTTGTCTTCTTGTTTTTAATTAATAAAATTTATCACTACGGTGATTAAATTTTCCCCGTCATTAAATTTTCCGTTGACCTATTTATATAAAAGGTTGCTGAGCGCGCGCACAGCCACAAAGAAATTAATACCAGATCAGCATTCAGCCAACGTTTCGCTTTCAGCTGAATTCCAGTCCACAAACTTGTTGCTTTCATATATAATTGACATTCTCCATCCTAATTATCTTTTGAAATAATAATTGAATTACTCTCTCTCTCTCCCTCTCTGTTCCGACGTTGCCCATTACAGGGCAAATATAGCAAATCAGGACCCGGGGCTATCAAACTTTTAATCTAGTGTGGCCGCGTTGTTTAGCAGCTGAAGACGTTATTAATATAATATCGTGGCATTGTCCCGTGCTGCTATGCAACAACTGCCTAATAGCGCATTAGCTATCGTGCCTTGCAGACGATATGGGCCCCAGCATGTTGACTGTGATTAGTTCCGAAATTGCTCCCAGCCTCTGTGTTATAATATAATACGAATCCGCCTGAAGCGTCGTACTCCACATTCACCATCACGTGTCGCCATCATTCCCCTCTATATTCTGCGATATCGTGCAGGCCGTTTCACATCGTCAATCCCCCCCCCCCCCTTCTAAATTTTCCCGCCCGACTCTGCTCCTCCTCTCCGGAGTATGTAATCCACAGAGCCACCATGATTATTACATGGTGGAGCAGGGTGTGGTTGAATGTGTCCTGGCCTGATTTGATTCATGCGTCTGCTCAACTTGTAGCAACTCAGCCAGCAAGCAATCCGATGAGTAGTAATATGGTGTGTTATGGTGACGCTCGTGGTAATCCGGCTGATAGAACGCGGCTAAAACGTTTTTTGAAGAAGATGGTCCATGTTTTATATACTGAAGAGCCCGTCTTCTTGCATGTACGACGCCATTTTCCCCTCCTTCTTTGCCTTTCCCCCTTAGGGCAATGTGTGTGGCTGAGCAGGGGTAGAAATTACGGTTGCCGCCATTGATTTGACATTAGGAGGGTGGGATAAAGGCGGGTTTGTACGGCTGGGAAAAGCCTGCCAAGGGCGAAATGTTGGGTTTTATGGGGGTTTAAAGATCCTCCTCCTTTTCTTCATTTTGTAACCCCCCACTCTCTCTGATAGGGGAGTGAATGTAAGAGAATTTGTTACAGTCCATGATTGGGTTCTTAAAGGTAGACTGTCATCTCAATGAGGGAATTGATCGATTAGTACACAAACATTGGTACTAAATTCATATATTAATAAATGTATATATACAAACTATAGACAGTAATGAGTGCCGTACGGTTTAAGAAATCCCCGTACAAGCCTTTAAGTCGTGGTGTGTTTATTTGGGATCCCTGAATTGGTAAGTTATCAGACGCAGTTCTTCTGTGGAGTGGCATTCTTTGTTAATTTTTCTTGAAGGCTTTCTTAAAGCAAAATGCCTGCGGTGTTGGGTTTTGATTGTACAACGATGCTACAAAATCTCAGGGAAAATGAAAATAGAGCCTAAATCTCAAGGAAAATGAAAATAGAGCCAAAATCTCAGGGAAAATGAAAATAGAGCCAAAATCTCAGGGGAAATGAAAATAAAGCCAAAATATCAGGGAAATTAAAAATAGAGCCAAAATATCAGGGAAATTAAAAATAGAGCCAAAATCTCAGGGAAATTTCAGGGAAAACAATATTTTTTTTTTAAATCAGGGAAAAGACAGGGAAATTTTTTTTTAATGTTTTTTTTTTGTCTGATCTGTAAATTCCATTGAATTAGCAGTTCAGAAACAAAATCCTAGGCTAGTAGCAAATATTTTAATTTGTGCTTTAATATGCTCAAGTAGTTTAGATATAACTTAAGTGACACCAAATATTAGGATAGGACCAATTTCTGTGATGCAATTGCGTTTAGTCCTGTCTGGACTAGGCTCCAAACAGTTATTATGTGGGATGTTGCATTATTTTCGTAGAAATATTAGTAACAAAAAAAAAATGAACTACTGCCTCTTTCCCCTAACTAAAGATCTTGGAAATGCCAGGGAAATTGAGAATTAAAAAATTGTCTGAATCCTGTTTAAGCTTTCTTACTATGAAACTTGCACGAATATTGATGACGATTTTTTTATACTATTTTTGGCATATTGGGTTTTGCTTCCAACAACTGAAACGCAGTTTTAAAGAAAAGTTCCGCAACCCCTGATGTTCCGACCTATATGCGAACCTAAAGGGGTTGCCTGCATCCTACACCCAGGGACATTCAGCTCAGCTTATGAATATGGCTTCAGCTTATACCAATATACAGTTCATTAGTCCAGTCATGTTACAGCCAATAGATGGCCTTTATGGTTCCGTATCACGTGATCTTGCGTGACGTCAGCCAAAGGAGAAGCAACCCCCCTGCGGTTCCGGTTTCTGATGCGGGGCTTCGTGACTCTTAATTAAACTAAACAACCGGGGTTGTTTTGAAGCCAAGCGACAATATCGGAGTTTACACGCCATTGAAGGTACTTGAGCCCGTGCACCTCCCAAAGACAAAGGCTGTCAAAAGCTTCGCTTCATTTGCGAGGCTGTTTGCTGCTGGTGATGATGAAGTTGGAGAAGGAAAATTTTGGCAATGGTCGCCCTACGTTTGGGTTGCTGCCGAGTTTTACGGTACTTTCTTGCGGAGTTCAGGATTTGACTGACTGTTTAGAAATAAACAAAAGGCCGACTACATCGTGATGCCACTAAACCATGCGCAACGGCTGTTTGCTGTGACGTCACCATGAGTTAGCCAATGACGAACGAGAACAACGGCTGTTTGGCCGTCTGATTCGACTAGCCCAGTCACGTGATGTGCACGTCGCAGCAAACAGCCACGGCGTGTTGTATAAGCACTGGAAAAAGAAAAAAATGGACCAGAAAACTAGATTGGGGTGTTTCCATCTCATAATTACCGAAGGAAAAAAATTGATTTTAGCAATTTGGACCAAAAAGATGTGATATCTACCCAAAAACAAAACTTGTTAAGGAATCCCGCCAAGCTTTTCGGCCGTATGAAGTCGTGATATCAAACACCAAGCTCTTTCGCTAAGCTAATCCCAACGACTAAGACTTCAAACGTTAACGGAAATAATTGAAAATTATGCAGTAAGCAATTTTCATATATTTCATTTAACCTCCGAACTGTGACTCTGTGGGATTAGCTCGGCGAAAGAGCTTGGCGTTTGATATCACGACTTCACACGGCCGAAAAGCTTGGCGGTAATCCTTAACAAGTTTTGTTTTGGGGTAGATTGTCAACCACTGTATTCGGCTCGTAATTATATGTGAGTTAATGCCACAGGCCTACACAGAACTAGACAGCGGCAAATGGTTATCGGTGCTGCAGTTGCTAGTGTGAGTAAAGCAAGGTCTTGGATACCTGTTTGGTTGCAGGTCACAATTGGTAAGGGATCGGTATTGCAAAACACTGGAGAGTCATCGATAAGGGATCGGATTAGCTAAAAATGGTACCCAGCTAATTTAAAATGGCACTATTTCGATAGTACAATGCCTTCCAGTATTGACGTCACTGAGTGTTTTCTCAATTTACGCCGATTCGAAGGTCCTGGCCCTAATGAAAAGCAAACTGTAACCAATTTGAATTTGTGAAATATGTTCGCAAAATTTACGCGAGCTATTTCCAACTGGTTTTTTCCTCTGTCGTCCCCCTCTCTATTCGTTCGTCTTTTCTCCCATTTGCGGTAAACATTTTGTCTTCAATCACTCCTAATCACTCAGCGTTCCCAATCACATCAAGCAGGCTAACGACAATCCATCTCCCTTCTATTCCCAACAACACAAAACGCCAGAGCAGCTAATTAACGTGCAATTATACGAATCTGGCATTGGAGCAATTTTTGTAAATACCGGCTGAAAAAGAGGAAACCTGGGGGGAAGGGGGTTGGGGTTTGAGAGCGACTACCTTTAATGAGGCTTGATTTTTCATTACCCCCTCGTCCTTCCTTCCCCCACCGGGGGGTCCTTCAGGGATCCGGACAGGCCCCCACACGGGTTTTGTGAAGACTAGAATGGAGGAACATGCGTAAATCTCGTTCCCCCAGTGTTGTGGATTGCAGTGGTTGTCATGGTTACCGTCCGTCAAAACCCACTCCTGCATTTGCTCTGTATAAGAGCTTCTTGTTGGGGATGGAGAATGTATTATCTGTCGAATAGCACCCCAACCCCCCAAACCTCCCCGAACCACCCTACCTCCCCAATCTCATTCTGCGCTCAGTGCCACGAATGAATTAAAATTAAAATGAATTAAATTCGATGCTAGAGAACCTCACACGTGACTTTACAACGGCGCACGTGCGGTTAATTGTGATGCTCTGTTGATTTGAACGATTCGTCTTTTTAAATTTGGGGGAATGGAACTAGTTAAAGGAACATTTTCCTTCCCCTCTCCCCACCCTGAACGGTGTATAACCGTTTTGCCGATTCCCGTTTTACCGAATTTTAATCAGTGTCTTAATTTTTCTTTCGGACCGCAACTAATCACAAATTCCTTCCAATTAGGAATGTATCTTTAGCTTCTTCAACGTCAAATTTTTAACGAATATTTTGATTCGGCGAAACGGGAAATTCCTTTTCGCCGAATTTTAGTCGGAGCTTAATTTTCAGCGAAACGGGAAAAATGTTCGACGAAACGGGTATTATACAAACCCCTGAACGGGTCACTCTCAACTTATTCATCTGCTTTAGTCACCCCATGCTAAAAATCATGGATTACATTATGCACGTCCCACGCGAAATTGAAAGCAACAGGTCTACATTAGACCGTCCTACACTACCGAATTATATTAAATTTGAGGGAATAAAATTCACATTCACGAAGGAGTCATTGCTCCACAAATGTATTCCGTTTTCACATCTGCTATGCAAAGCCCTCCCATATTCACATTTAACCCTTTTTTTTTTTGCGACGCAGTACCACACACGTCTCCCATTACGTCCCCCCCCACCCAATCCCCACCTTTTTTTACCTTTCAAAACAAAACCGTAAAACTTCGGCGACCTGGAGTCTTGTGTAGATTGCCACGTATGCTAATGAGGTGTATATCGTAAAAGCCACTGACTGACCACTGACTTTTAAGATTATTCTAGACGGCATGACTATGGCACTACCCATCGTCGGCCGGCTGTAGCTGCACGGGCACAGGTTGTAAACGTTCATCTGCGTTAGGGATAAGTGGTCAGTTACTCATCACGGAATGCAGAGCGTAGGAACTAATAGACAAATACTTGGGCTAACCTGTGTGCTTCGGCTGTCAGGCTAGCTGTTTATTTATGGTGTTGTGAAATCCCCCTCCACGACGGAGAATACATTTGAATTTTGAATCCACAAAAGGAAGCCGCGCTACCAACCAACGCTTTACCATGCATTTACGAACCCGCTTTTCACCAGTGTCAGTCTGCGGCCTCCTGATAATGCAGGCCTGACCTGTTGGGTTGTTGAAAAAAAAAATCCTCTGAACCAAATCCTCATCGGTTAAACTTTGATCATAAAAACAAATAAAACTCTGAAACGGGATAAAACCGAAGCATGAGAAGCAGCCTCTTGGCTTTCTATAAACAGCTCAAACAGCTCAATACTCCTTCACTTCGTGAGAGGTTTGATTACCTATCAGCTACTCTCCGGTTTCTTCTCTAATAAATAACCCTTCCAGTTTTTTTACTCGTAATTTCAACAGTAACCGAGGTCACAGCTTTAAATTGCAAGGTCTTGTTTCGAGACTTAACTGCCGGCAATTCTTCTTCACTGAAAGGACTGTTTATCCATGGAACTCCCTTCCAGAGCACATTGTTTCGGCTTCAACTCTTAACAACTTCAAGGCTCGACTTGACTTTTGGAAGCACTGATTTGCTTTGGGGTTCATGGGGGAGGGGGGGGGATTGGGTGCTTCATGAGCCTTGGATTTGCATCGTCTACTATCTAATCTAATCTAATATAAATCTCTAAATCTTTAAAATCAATGTTGATTTCCTGGCAAAATCCAAGGAAATTTGATTTTTTTTGCCTTCTTCCATGGCAAAGTCCCTGCCAGGACTGCCGGCCAGGGTAGCGTGAGAGGCTACCAGACTCCATCGGCGGATATGGGACCTATTCTGGCCAATTCTAGACAATCTTTCGGCCTCAACGATGATCGGAGGTTTCCCGGATCGAAAACCCTGATTGGCACCTCCCTTTACCAGATATTTCTTCTTCTCTAAAAAGTCTGGTAATGTTCAAAGTTGAGCCGGTTCAGCCACACGAGCATTATATTGCTTCGGCTGACTTAAGGCTCAAAAGAAATAAAAAATAAAAAAAAAACCTGGTGCCTTTAATTCAGGATTGGGACCAGCTATCCAAGGGTAAAAAAAAGTGCAACATCACAACATAAAAATCATACCCACCATACTCACGTAGTAGTACTGTGTTATATCTAAACAGAATTTTGTTTCTCCCCTTGACTCTCCACAATCCCGATGGTGAGATCTAGATTTGGGGTTTGTTGGACATCTCTGTTGTAATGTGTGGCGCAGTGGCAACCCGGACGACTGAACTGTGACTGAGGTTGGCGCCAATGACGTGGCTATCGACGCGCCATGAAGCCTCAATCCATCCTCCCCACAACCCCACCACCACGTGGAACGCTAATTTGGAACCTTATCGGTGGCGCAGGAAAGGTGTGGGCTAGTTCTTCCCTCCCCCCATCCCCGAAATCAAAGCGAATAAAAACTGGAGAAAATTTATTTAAATTGAAAATACTAAATAAATTCTTCGAGAATTATATGTACGCCCCAGAAGCCGGATACAGGTACCGTAAAACGTTCCAGCTGTCCCTAAACCTCCTGGAGGAGTTAACAGCCCTTTCCGGGATCCCATGGCTTTGTTCCCCTCCTGAGATATATCTGCATGACGGCCCGTTAACAAAACTGCAACCTTTGTGCTCACAAACTCGAGTAGTGTATCTCGCTCGTTCATCTCATTCGATCGACTGTATTTCCCTCTTTAAAAAAAAACCGACGGCCGCATTTCTATTCGACACTCCTGGGGCACGAAAGCGCCCCGGTGGCGGCAAAACC
>JAHWFP010176629.1:19241-32807 GCA_023313725.1 Lithobius niger
TGAATTCGTGAGTTTCATGCACCAAAGCTACCCTTGTCTTAAAATTTCGACCAAGTCAGATCAAAATTTCGAATGCTGGAATGACGTCATTCGAACATGGCTGACTGATACAGGCCGTCTCTCTTTCAGCTCCTCGTATTTTTGTGTTTTCATCATCCTTTTTGTGAACAGGACATGGATAATCGTGCTGAAAATTTAAAGTTTGCGTGGTTTGTGTCAAATTGTGGGCCTTGTTTTGATCAGGAAACAACTTTTTCACTAATCGTACCCTGCCTACAAATTAATTGTTTCCCACTAAACTCAAATTCACTTGAGTATTTGGCCTAGCTCGCGTAGCTCCTTCGGCTAATCGCAACACATCGAAATAAAAGCTTAATTTTCTTTATTTATTTATTATTAATGGTTGTTATTATTTATTATTATTAAAGAATGAGTACAAAGGAAATTTAGAAATGTTAACGGCTTTTACTACAATAGTGCAAAATTACAAGAAAAAAGATTAGAAAGAAATTATAATGAGAGGTGTAAGAAATAATAATAATTGGTTAAGGATGCCTTCATACAGAAATTCATATGGGAAACGTGGAATGAGCTACGTAATTCCAAAGTATTTAACAAATTACCAGAAGAATTAAGGAACTTGGATTATAACTTTAGGAAAGAAATTTAAAAATGGATTTTAAAATAAGGCTTCATTTTAGTCTTTATTATAGGAACACTGTATACTGCAGTTATAATAATATAACAGTTTATAATTTAGTGAAGTTTGTGTAATATTTGTTGACTTTTACCATGTATTGTATTTTGTTAACAGGTACATACAAACCCCTTGGTTTCGTGCGAAGTGTGGAATGAATTTTTTTATTATTTATTATTATTTATTTAGTATTTGTTATTTATTAAATCATCTTGTCAATGGGTTGTTTTCTTTCTGGTATACTGGTTGGTAAAACTACAGAATACGGTTCCAAAAATGTCTTGCCTTACGATCGGAAACGCAAAAACGGCACTCAAAAACGCAGCCAAATTCTTTTTTCGTAGTATTCTTTCGTTTTCGTCCAAACAAACCCCGAAAACCCCCAGGCTTTTGATTTTTCCTAACGCATCTACAGCCCTCATGCCATTACTCAAACGGAACGACAAAAAGAAAAAGAAAAAAAAAATAAGGAACGAAAACTGGAGGGTAAAAAAATTACTTCCCTTGAATCTAGTCGTGTTTCTACGACAATTCGAAAAGTAAGACTTGTTGCCTGTGTAACTGACTCGTTGACTGACTGAATGGAAGGGGGAAAAAAGTCTTTGGAAGCCAAAGGAACAGAAAAGACGATACGGAAACTAAAGAAGGAAAAAAAAAAAAAAAAAAGTTGAAAGAAAAAGAAAAAATTCGTTACATTATGAGCGAATCGATTTTTCTTTCCACGGTGTATAGCCGTTTCGCCGAATCCTGTTTCGCCGATTCCCGTTTCGCCGAAAATGATGCTCTGATTAAAATTCGACGAAGGGGGAATTCCCGTTTCGCCGAATCAAAATACTCTTTAAAAATTTGACGTTGAAGAAGTTAAAGATGCATTCCTAGGCTAATTGAAAGGAATTTATGATTAGTTGCGGTTTCTGATGTTACATGTTTAGCCGCAGCGAGGCACGTAATTTGGGGAGAAAAATATTCGGCGAAACGGGATTCGGCGAAACGGTCACCACAGGAGACGAAACTATCGCTACTGTACGAACTAAAGTGCAATAATCGAATTTTCACATTTTCAGAATGTTCTTTCAAAAGAATTTTTTCCCTGATTTTCGGAAAAGCCTGTACTATACCCATTTTACCAAGTTTTTTTTTTAAGAATTTCTTGTACCCATTTCAACCCCCCCCCTCCCTGCCGAAAAAAAATTCCTCGATGTCATATTGGACCCATGAGTATATACAAGCGTAGTTGCACTGCTTTGTAATATCGTTACTTTTTTCTAACCCACATTTTTCTTTTTTTTCTTTTTAGGTAAGTGAAACTTCTTTACGTTCTGTTGTGAAGTAAAAGGTAAGACTTTTTTAAAATACGAAAACCGCTATTATTTTGTCGTAAAACAACAAATTCTGCACACATAGCTACAGGCGACGCGAGTTTTGTTGTAGCCTACATTATTGCAAAGCGAAAACTGTGTAACATGCATTGTATGCTTCAATTATAAGGACGAGGTGAGCGTTTGATATAATATGGAGAAACCTATTTGACCAATCAGAGAATACTTCAATTGCATTAAAAACAAGATGGAATTGCCAAGGTGAAAAAAATTATCGATAATATGGTCAATTATCATAGGTAATATCCCGAGCGCAAGGGTAGTTATCGATAATGTTTTGGAGCACGAAAGATTTTGCTCCTATTAAACTCGTGAGTGGTTGTGTTGGCTAATTATTAAGATCTCGAGTCACAAAGTAACGAGGGAGCTTATTGCCAACTCAAGCACGAACGAGTTTAAGGGAACAAAAACTTGAGTGCTCCAAAAAAGATCCATAACTACACGCTGCAGGAGGGGTGTTTAATCAGAGTGTCTCGCAAGAATTACTTTATCAGTTTATTAATAAATCAATTACAAACATTTGTGGGGTTATTTAAGAATTTCTGCATTTTGTATTAATGTTATTGTACTTTTATTAATTTTTTAGTGAGTCTATTAGTTATGGATTACGTGAAATAGCCTCTCCGTCACTTTCGGAGTTTCAGTTTCGTTTTTTTTTTTAAATACGCTTCAGTTTGCAGACGTTAGCAGGTTGCATCTCCGTAGAAACGATCACAGAATGCCACTGAAAGGCTTTAATTTACGCATTAGTAAAATTATCCTAAATGTTTACGTAGCAATTAAATTAGCTATACGTTTTTACATCCATATTCGTTTATTTATTATTATGTATTTATCTTATCATAAATCTGTTTTCCGCTGCACTGTCGGAAACCCGCCGTCTGAACAGCGTCCAGTCCAGTCAGTCTGTTGCTCGCTGTCTTGGTTGCTATGGAAACGAATACGGCCTCGCTATTAAAAACGCTTAAAATAAGTTCGAGTGACAATGCCTGGAGTGAAGATGCATTGCGGACGTGTAAGTACATTGGTAGCGCCTGTGAAGCATATTTATTATCGTGTAATGGGTTACCTACATCAGCAATAAACGAATCGGGCCGAACGACCAATTCTATCGCCATGTTAAAAAAATTCGTCTCTATGACGGTCTCATTAGTTAGCACCAGTCAGAAGCAGAAGTCGTCGTAGCAATCGACGTCCCATCGAAAACAAAACAAATGCAATCTAGCCTAAAAACTCTTTCACGTACTTAATACAGCTTCTCATTCTTTAGTAAGCCATTAATTAAGCCTTTTTTAGCACGTTTAAGTATGTGATTCTGGTTTTGTGTGGCGCCAACTAGTTGATTATCAAGTTCGCACTAGTGCAGCTTACCGATAAGCACTCTCTTGGTAGAGCCTTCACAGTGCTGAGCAGAATGACCGGGCTGTGATTGGCTGATTCGTCAAAAATATGCTTTTCCCATTGGCTAAAAAAAAATACTCAGTCGTATTACCTGGTTGACCAATCAGAGAATACTTCAACACTGGCTGACCAATCAGTTAATACTTCAATCCTTGCTCTTCGTGTTTTCCTAGTAGCATACTAAGGTTTTTTGCTGGAAAATTATTCTGTTCATGTAAGTAATTATAAAAAAAAAAACACAGCAGGTGTGTCGTCAAATGCTTTACGGAATATAAAAAATAGTGTTTTATTTTCAGCAACAATAAACATAAAACCTAAGATGAAGCACAACAAAACTATGTAATTTATGAAAAGACTTTCAGTATTAAAATGGAATTAATAAATGTTATTTAAGGTTTTGTAGAGTAAGAAAAAATAAAAAAAAAACACTTTGTAGGCACCGTATACCCGAAAAAAAAACCTCTTTCTTGTAACAAAAAAAAAATTACTGAATGATTTATAGCGTAAAGCTTTGCTTATTTGCCAGAAAATTGTGTCACTTCGTTTTGCTAAGAGCAATTTAATTTTGTAGCGATGAAATTTGCCGTCTAATAGATCTTGTTTCTTAATTACGTCTGTTTATTATTTACGACAGGGCACTTTTATTCGATTTAGGAAGGCGTCTTTATTATTCAAGATGTGCCCCCTTCTTCACGTAATTAAGGAAGAACTTGAAACTTAAGATGCCATATCCGTATTTTCTTCTTTTGGAGCCCTTAATTTAATGACTCGCAAAAACTAAGACGGCCGTTGCGGGAAAACTCTTCTTCCGTCTTTCATTCTGTCGGTTCAAAGTGGAATTTAACTTGCGCGCAATTATTAGGATGCTCTTACCCCCACCATAATATTGCTACGAATTGCTGTCATCGTCGTACGGTGCTATCTAGTTGTAGCCTACGTATAGTGATCCGTGGTTGGAATCTCGCGAGTGGCGAGAGAAGACGCGAGACTTTTTTTCCCCACAACCAAGATGGCGATGTAGCCATTGTAGCAAAGAGTTCTTCAGTTAAATCTGCGACCATCCTTCAGAACCAACCACCATCCAAGCCATGTTCGAGATTATGGAAGTATCTAATTTTAACTAATCCTGATCTACGCCAAGTTGGTAGGATCGGTGAGGATTATATAGTTAAACTTGCTTATTTCGTTAGATTGCTGGAATCTCGTATGTAACGAGAGAAAGTGCGAGACTCTCCCCACCCATAAAGCGATTAGAGATGGCACGATACACTCAGTGTTTTATAGCGACACAATCCTTAAAATTATCGCGATAATCGATAATATCTCGATAAAGCGAATTTTGAGGCTGAAATTTTGAGGCTACAGTGCTACCTTAACGAATGTGAATTGTGTGGCACTCACTATTTGGCCAGTAGACATTAAAATGTACTTGCCAGCCATTGTCCATTGTTTCCTCACCATGTAGAGACAATTTAGCAGTTGTGCTGATACTTAAATAATAAATGTTGTTTGCATTAAACCAACCAATCAGCTGAAGTGGTTAGCAACAGCATTGCGCACTTGCTTGGCGAGCTCTTGTAATTCTGCACGCAACGCCGCAAACCGCTTGTTTAAATCTTTTACGGTTTCCGAGATATGGCAATTTAAGCATCCCATGATAGTTCGAAAAATTAGAAAAAGGACGATACGATAATCACTGAAAGTTTGTATTGCGATATTATCGAATTATCGTGCCATCCCTAACAGCGATGTAGACATGGTCACAAATAGTTTGTTCAGTTATATGCATCCATTCTCCACTAACCTTCACAAACAGCAACTACAGCCACGGCCGAGCGTAGTTGGTTAGGATTAGTTGGAATTAGAATCCATGGTTGGCATTTCACGTGTAATAAATAAGACACTCTTGTGACAAAATTAACCGAAAATAAAAATACTGTGCAGAATTTCGTGAATTATTATTCTGTGAGACAGATTTCATTCCTTCTCTCTGCGTTCAGGGCTGCTTTGTTCTCAAAGGACAAGAATCAAAATATTCAAGTGTAAATACAGAAATTCCCTCTTAACAGAGTCGGAACAACAGCTTCATGGAGTCTACCTTATCACCGCAAAGTTCTCTCTCGCGTTTAGAGAAGGGGCTGTATGCAACGTCTCCAACATACCGCACCGTTACAAGACGAAGAGTCCTCCTTTGTCGCCTCCCGAGTCCGTCTCGCTGGGGTGAGTTTGAGGTACGGCGTGTCACGAGTAGGGTTCCACCGTCTTTTGTCCGGGACCCGGTTTCTCGAGTGGATATTCGTTGGCCGCTCAGCAGGGCCCAACCTCACTCCAAAAGGCAACAATAGCAGCCGCACTTTCTTTCCTACAGCCCAAGTTATGTTGGGCCTCGGGCCACCGTTCCACACTTTTTCCACTCAAGGACCTGACCTTTGGTGCTCCCAGATCACGGCAGCTTAATCGCTGGCCAGAATCATGCCTCTCTCTCTCTCTCTCTCTTGCCTACCTTTTCCCTTTCACGCAATCACGACATATTGCGCGGGCAAAAGGCAGGCCAAAAGATCCAAACCCCCTCCAGGCACAAAAAGAGCGAGATAGAGTGGGCAGCCCGCAATTGAACAGAGTAGATGATTACTTAATTCTCTGGCCAACGGTGATGGGGACCAGGGACCTTACCAGTCTTTGAGTTCATTCCACACCTTTGTTTTGGACTCTCTTTGCTGAGCGAGGGTACACGGAGGTTTCTTAAGTCGCTTTATTTTACGTCGACCTATAGCTCACGTCGATGTGGTTGTTAGAGCGCTGTATGAACGTCCGTGTAACCATCTAAAGCCACCTTCAAGTCGCTTTATCTCAAACCACCTCGTTACGTCGACGTAAGGAGTTGAAACGGTATAATTACCTACGTGTACCCACCTAAAACCCATTTTCTACGTCGCTCTAAGGACTGCAGCTTTCCTTTGATTGGTTGAAACGAGTGCGCGTAAACGTCACGAAGCTAGGGCGCAACCTGTCACTTCCTTACAACGACGTCGAAAGCCCTGCTAGTCGATTGGGGAAATGGTAATAGAGAGGGGTTTGGTTGATGGGGGATTAGATAAACGCGAAGATACATCGACTTAGCAGAAACCACCGTGTACCCGTTGTCGTTTTAACTCACTCCAACTTGAATGTCCGTGTAACCACCTCTCTCCCAATGCGACGTGAGTTCAAGTCGAAGTAAGGTAACGCGACATTAGTAACCTCCGTGTACCCTCGGTCTTTGAGGCACATTATGAAGACACTGCTCCCTCTCGCCAGCTCAGCCTACACACAACTTTTCTACTGGAAGTGCGCATTTTGTGGCATGGTTTTCACTGAAGTTTTAACAATTTCTACCTTTCGTAGCCTCAGTAGTCAACGCCAGAGACAGCCCACAACAAAATTAGAAAACAGAAACGAACTCGTTTGACGCTTGAGGTAAGATTTAACTGATCCGAAGTCAAGACACGAAAGGAACACAAATAAACTTTCCTGTAAGGTTTCAGACACTGCAGTGTTACTGTACTGTTTAGTCCACGTGAAACCTTACTGCTGTATTCAAATGTTTTTACCATTTTCATTTTGTCACACGATACATCAGCTAATGATTGGTGTATTCAACTTGCTGGATAATATATATAAAAACCAATCGTCTTAGTTTTCTTAGCACAGCTCTACACGAAATTCAGGGTTCGTGCGAATCCTTGAAAACCTGGAAATGTCCTTGAATGTGATAATGAAATTCCATGCCTGAAAAGTGCTTGAAAATCTTAAAAAATTATATATATATATATATCAACAGTAGGACGATGAACGGAAAGTAGATGACGTGACTGAAAAATACACGCACAAATTTAGCCGAGAAATTAGTCGAGTGTGCAGCCTTACATTGTTCTTCCTTTGTTTGGGCATGAAAAGTTTTGAAATTTGGGCTCTGGCTTTAATAGCTAGAGCCAGCCAGGCCAGGGTAGCGTGAGAGGCTACCATGCTCCTTCAGCAGCTATGGGAACTATTCTGGCAAATTCTGGACAATCTTTCGGCCTCTACGATGATAGGAGGTTTTCCGGATCGAATCCCTGGGTTGGCACCTCCCTTTACCAGATATTTCTTCTTCTCTAAAAAGTCTGGTAATGATCAAAATTGAGCCGGTTCAGCCATACAAGCATTAAGTTGCTTCGGCTGACTTAAGGCTCAAAGAAATTAATTTAATAAAAAAAAAAAAAAAAAAAAAATAATATTTACATGCATAATGGTTGGATACAGCTGTAAGGTTTCACGTGGACTAAACAGTACACCAACAATGCAACTCGATTCATTGGGTAATCGCTCAAATCAGTATTAATATCAGATGAACTTTAGCTTACCATTATTTCCGTATTTGATTAACCCTAAGACCACGTTTCCACGTTATGTAAACGCCTTTTTCGCCGGACCTTATAATTGGAGGCAACAAAGTAATCCCACAACATTAATTCATTAATCCGAACGAAAGTCAGACGTCAGGATACCACCTTATTTCTCACCTACAAAGCAGGTCTACAACATTTCACGCTCACTGAACCCAATCTATAAGATGAGCACATCTGTCCATATACAAGCCGCAGACCTGTTGGACAGCATCTAATGAAGCGAAATGGAGGACTCTTCAGGGCGTAATTCCTACTAACCCTCCCCCCCCCCGAACCTTACACCCATCCCATCACCCCTCACTCCTCACCGAAATCCATTCTTCGACTTGCACCTCGACCATAGAACTAAAGAGTCTTCAGAAAGGAGGATCCCCTTTCATCTCTTACACGTCAGCTGCCACTTCAATTAGGCTACTCAAGATGGCCGCTTCGGACGCGACACCATCTTGTAAGGGCCACCTTCTTGCATGTGGTTGCCCTCACCTGCCACAACCA
Source organism: Lithobius niger (assembly GCA_023313725.1). Lineage (NCBI taxonomy): Eukaryota > Metazoa > Arthropoda > Chilopoda > Lithobiomorpha > Lithobiidae > Lithobius > Lithobius niger. Next base: position 27,641 of record JAHWFP010176629.1, read on the forward strand.
TGGTCAGATAGTGATCTTCATCCCCCAACTTGAGTAACAGGAACTTCTGCACACCTCTGGTGGGGACTCACGCTTCTGGACGAAGGGACATCTCACCTTTTTTGGGGGGTTGAGGGGGGGTGTAACCCTAGAAAAACCTCACACCTGTCCAAACTGTGTCCTCGACTATGAGAGATGTAAAAAAAATTGATAAATTGGTTAAATTTGGTGTATGGTATCATTAGGTAGGATTTGGGTGGGGGAATTTCTACTGTCAGTTTTGAACTTTTAGTTCAGATATGCATTTAGCAAGAATACAATGCAACTCTCTAGTCCTTACGCAAATCGAGAACGGCAGTTAAGGCCAATATTATTACAACCATTTGCAATGATCTATTAATTAAGCATTGCTGTAATAATAGCACACGAGGCTGGGTTTAATATTGACTGTGTTTTTCCTTCACGAATGTTTTTCCTTCCTAACTGATTGCATTCCAAGCTGTTATCTCCTCGGGAAAGCAACTAGTGACGTGATAAAATGTTCTGTATTTAAACTAGGGTCCAGTTGAAACAGGAATACCACTTTTGCGTTGGTAAGTTTCAGTAATCTGCTGTAGTCCAGGGTATCGCAATATGCAGGAAACTAAGGAAATTTATGGTAATCCTGAGGTAATCTGGTAATCCAAGTAGTGATCTTGCAATCCGAATCATTTCTGGTAATAATCCAATACTCCGGTGAGTTCTTTGTAGAAACTCAATAAACCGAAATATTCCTTTTGGTAATTCACCAGGGTGGATGGTTTATGCCCAGAGTCACTGAAAGCTGAAATGGCGACGGCCTCTTCTGTAGGTTTGGATTACGTAGAGGTTGTTTTCGAAAGACTCTCTAAGGTTTGCTATAATTACAAGATTTTTTCATCTAGTTGGTATGTTGATTTACTCATCTCGATTCAGAAAGTTTATTACGATGACAAGATTTGTTCATCTAGGTTCAGAAAGATTTTAACAATGTGCTACGATTACAAGATCTGTTCATAGAGGTTCAGAAAGTATGTTACGATTCCAAGATTTGTTCATCTAGATTCAGAAAGATTTGCTATGATTACAAGAACGTCAATGAAACTGCAGTGTGCAAAGATATAAACAAACACAGGTCTCCAATGCAATCTCCGGATGTTACGACGGGTGTTTGTTTATACGATGACAACATTTGTTCACCTGGATTCAGAAAGAATTTCCTCAATTGGGTATCAAGTACCTCAAACTCTGCAATATGTGTTCTATTACGGCTCAATTCTCTGTTGTATTATCAATAGATCTTCAGCTGCTCTTGCAAAAGAACATGAAGACGTCAGGTTAATTTAAAGTGACCGTCTACTATCAGCTATATGAAGTTTGTTTTTATGCAAGGTGACTTCTGTACTGAAGTTGTTTGCTTACAGGTGATTGCCTTCAGAGGTAAAGCAACAACAGGCAGCTGTTTCCCTACCTTTCTTCAACCCCCCTAGCTCGGAAAGTGGACGCTTCCTTGAGAGGGGAAGGAGAGAAAAAGCTGCAGTCTACTTTCTTGTGGTATATAGAAAGAACCCTTGAAGTCTTTGTAGCTCTCAAGTACCGTGGGGTCCAAGTTTCTTATTTATGAATCAGTGGTCGACTCCAGGTGCTGCGAGGCCTGTCTTCCACTTTGGACATTTTAGCTGCGCTGTCAGCCTTCGTGATTCTGCTTCAAAATATTTTAGTTAGCGGATAAAAAAAAAAAAAATATTAGGACAAGACAGTCATAAAAATAGAAATGAAAATAAACAAGGAATCTGGACCGCAACGCTAGGTCCCCTACCCTCCATCCCCAATTCCTCTTTAGTTCTCAGAAAGCGATGAAGCATGATTATTGGAAGTCTTCGTTCGTTGACAGTGTTTTCTCGTTCTAGCATTTGGATGTATATCATCTTTTTTGGCTTTTCTTGGCCGTTTTATCATGTCTTATTCTTATTCTTATATATTAAACAGGATGGAAAGCCAAATGGGCTCAATCAATCAGCGCGTCTTCCTTACCACTGTACAACCTTCTTCCCCCTTTTATGTCCAGTTTGGCGTATTGTTCTTCTCACGCTAAACAGGACGAAAAGCCAAACGGGCTCGAGAAGGGTTAAATAAATACGGATGCAAATCTATTTACGTTGCCTTTTGGACTTAAATGTCAGACTGACTGAGCGGGAAATAGAAAGACCCCACGACCTTTGAAGCCAAATGCCGACGTTCTACCGCTGAGCCATACTGACACGGCCTAAGCATTCGTATTTATTTATTCGTATGTAGCCTACAACAGTCAGGTTGAAAAAGCCCGGGTTTTTATGAAGAAAAAAAACAACCTACGTCGGTTCTTTCGGGTAGTATTGTTTTTTTTTCTCGGGTTTTGTCGGTTTTTTTCGGATTATGTCGGGCTGTATCGAATTATATCGAGCATAACTTATTCTCTTTTAGTTCATGAATGTTTTATAGATACTAGTGGTTGTTAGGCCTCGTAACACAATAATGCCATTACACCACAGTTTAACAAAAACGTTTCTTCACAAACAGTTTTAAAAAAATTAATAATTTATTACGAAAGGTAATATTGACATTTTGTATAGGTTAGCTGTTACTTGCTTTTTGGATCTGCGGGGACGGGCCGGTAATGTCGGGCGGAATTGACTCACGAGATGGGTTTGGGTGAAGGATGCCTCAGTGATAGGAATGAAATTACTACTGAAACAGGAGTGGCCATTTGTATTAATTTATGGCTATCATGCCATGACATTATCCCTGCCAATAACAGTAATAATGGGATGAGGGGTGGTTACAGCGAAAAGTTTGGGCCATGAATAGTTAAATTGGGGCAGTTGGAGGCTTGATGGTGGACGATTTCTACTATATTTCCGAAAGAGGACTTAGGCCTACTTGGTTTACAGGAAAAGAAGGGCACGAGGGTAAGGGTCATTTTACTACATTGTTACCCTAGCGCTCGGCTCTTACATTGTTGGCTAGACATTGCGCCAGCTTGCAATCTTGTATTACAAGTTACACAAGTTTTACATTGTTGTTGCCAATTGCTCGTGTCACTGCAGTATACAGAGTTGTTGGAGGTAAAAGGCAAACTAAGAAAGGTCTACCGGGCAAGGTCGATTGAGTCAGAGTAGCGTAAGGCCATCGTTAGTCCAACGTCCAGCAGTGTTGACCATGGCTACAGATCTAGCCATAGGCACGATCATTTTTTTAAGTCTGATAGGCAAAAATAGGCAAAATAGGTATCAAAAAAAAAAGAAGAAGAAAAAAACACCAATAGTGGGTTTCGGTTTGGAATTTTTCAGCTAGTTTGGACCCGAAGAAACCCGTCAGGTTTCAGTTTCTTCAGGCAAATTCTGACAACAGTGCCCCTCTTAATTTGTTTGAATGTGTAACTTCAGAACTAGGCATCTTGAGTCTTTTTTGAAGAGTGTGTTTTTCTAATTCTAACGATGGCTAGCCAGATAACTCTTAAATTCTCGTTGATATGTGTTATATTCATTTTATGTGTAGTGTGTATGGTTTGTATGAGTTTACATGCTTACGTTGTCATTAATTGTTTAAGTTTTGTTTACTTTGGATTCTTCTCTTTACCTACTTCCATTTGGCAAATAAACTGTTTCTTGTTAGTTCTTATTCTTATGAGATAGATATTAACGTTTAGGATACGATTATTGTCTATGAAATTATAAAAATAATGATGTCTGTTTATGGTCTGTCCTTGGTAGAGGCGAAATTTTGATTTCCTTCTTTCGTTTTGTTGTCATTCTCAATAATTTCCTTGCTCTTGAAATCTTCCAACACATCAAGTCTAAAAGATATTCAGTTCAACTCATGAGATCGAGAAAGAATTGTCTTTCGGATTTGCTGGTTTTCACCTAAAAGTCGCCAAAACGTCATCCCCCCCCCCTCCCCTCAGCGCCATTGTTTGACGACGACAAAATTGCCGCTGTTTTTGGTTTTCATTGATGATTATAAAGAATGTAGAGAAAGAAAAGAAAAGAATGGGAAGCCATTTTTATTCGCCCGTAAGGCAAGACTTTCACTTGCAGACTCCGCCATAATCTCGTTAAATCGGAAAAATACTCTCGAAAAACGCATTGTGTTTGGAGCGTGAACAAGTTTGCACGTGGCAAGCTAGTAACCTCCCCCAACCCCCACCCAGTTTGCCTAAGGACATCGCTTGGCGTCGTTCAGTTCGACCCCCGCTGCAACGAACATTTCGCGCTACCCAATTCCTTTCACCAGCTAGGACGCTCGAAATTGGAGTAACTGCGATGAAGACAATCCGAAACTGAAAGTCGGATTACAACGAACGGAAATGGCTCATTGAAGCCGAATTTTATTGGGTGTTAACGCTGTAACGAGGGTTTACGTGGTTGTTTAGTTGTTGCGGGAGGGAGGGAGGGCAGGTGTTGGAACGGCAAAGCCAACAGCCCTGTAGCAACCGCATTCACCTTGCAATGGCGGCCATGTCTTGCCAAGCGTGAAACGGCCGCCTACCGGCCCCCACCTCTCCTCCTCCTTCATACCACCAGGGAACGTGCCAGTTAGCACACAGAACCCGATTCGGGGCCAGAAAGGGGATTGGTGGAAGCATTCCCAGCATACCGATTCGGGACCCACCTGGGTTTTGGAAAGAGGTACGGCCGGGAGTCGTAGGGTTCAATTCTTACCTGTTGTTGTTTCGTAACGTGTGGTTATGTTAACCGTTCAGCAGCGCAGCTCCAAGAGTTTTAATGATACATTAATAAACATACAAAGAAGAACGTAAGAGAAGGGGAAACTGAAGGAAAAAATAAATAAATACACTGGTCCTTACTGCAGATCCTACGACGGGTGTTTGTTTAAAGAAGGATGAGATTCCTCCTTCTTTCAACTAACTGGTTTCCTCCTTTTTCGAGAGCTTGAAAGCAACCTAAAAATGCACCGAACAATCTAAAAATACGTTAAAATAGCCTAAAAACGCATTAAACAACCTAAAAACGCATTAAAACCTAAAAAAACACGTTAAAACAACCTAAAAATGCATTAAAACAACCTAAAGATGCATTAAAACAACAACGGAAAATTACGTTAAAATAACGTAAAAACGCTTTAAACAACCTAAAAATTCACGAAAACAACCTAAAAGTACGTTAAAATT
>JAHWFP010176631.1:0-12088 GCA_023313725.1 Lithobius niger
CATCCTGAGGACATCCTGATATGACGAGGACGTTTACAGGACATTGGAACATAATAAGGACATCCGTAGGAGGTCATGTGTTATGTGGGTAGTGCATGGCACACCTTTTCGGGGAAAAAAAGACAAATTGATCATAATTAAGAAGAGAGTCGGACAAAAGCTCGTTACGAATAATGAATTCCATTAATCTAAAAAGCAACACTGGTCGAGGCTATAGGCCAGATCCGATGCAGATCCCTTCTTAAAGACTGGTACAATAATTGCCTTACGCCAAACTGGTGGTAACTAATTTTGACCAACGGAAAGGGTAAATAGCTTAGAAAGTGGGTAAGTAATTTCCAATGCAATCTGCTTAAATAAAAAAGCAGAAAATCCATCAGGACCACTAGAGCAGCTAAGCTTAAGGATAGTGATAACCCTAACAATAGTAGGTTGAGGGAAACTTACTTCCAAACAATGATCAGCCTGTGAGAAGGAAGGTCGTTATATTATTATTATTACATTATTAAGGGCAAAGTTCTAACTCAGGGTCTCTGCCTTCTTGAACTTATTTGTTATAAAAACGTTTACAATTTTGAACAGAGGCAGCATGTGTGATTTTGTCTTTTGCGGTAAAATCCAAGGAGGGCAGCTTGATTTCCATCATGTATAGCATCTGATTCTCTTGGAGAAACCTGTCTCAACCATGTTAGAGTACAACTTTCACAACTGATTATACTTAGCAAGTAGAGCTTGAGTTGGGTAGGATTTTAAAAGCTTCCAAAGATTAAGTTTTGCTTTTCGTAATTGAATAATGTACCTTGGAATTCTTTCACACAAACCGTTGCTGGGGCTCAAAATTTCTTTACAAAAATAATTAACACGATCAGTAATAGGTAAATGTGATATCGAGGGATACATACTCCAAGATTGACCTGCAGCAGTTCTGAGGATTTTGCTGCAGCAATTTTGGGGTGGGGGGTGTAGCAATAGTTTTGTGGTAATTCCTGGCGTAATTATGCAGCAGTCTTGGAGTGCTTCTGCAGCAGTTGGGGTAGTGACTGTAGCAATTTTGGGGTGATACAACAGCATTCGTGGGAGTTATTCTGCAGCAACAATGGAGCATTCCTGCACAGTTGTGGAACGATTCTTCAACAGTTCTTGGGGTAATTAAACACCAGTCTTTGGTATTCGACAACATTACTGGGATAATTCTTCAACCGTAATGAGTGGTTTTGTAGCGGTCTAGGGTATTTCTGCCGTAGTCCTGAAGTGATTCTGCAGCAGCTCTTGGAGAGAAACTGCAGTAGATTTTGGGGAGATTCAGGGTGTTTTCTGCAGCATTTCTGGTGCGATTCTCCACAATTAATGCAGGAGCACTTAGGGTAATTCTTCAGCAGTTTTGGGAGAATTCTGGGTGTTTTTTTTGCAGCATTTCTAATGTGGTTCGGCAGCATTTCTGCAGCAGTACGAAGGCGATTTAGCAGCAGTTCTGTGGTATTTTTCTGCAGCAGATCTGGGGTGATTCAGCAGCAGATTTGCGATATTTTCTGCAATCTTCCTTGTGTGTTTCTGTGGTATTCCTGCAGCAGTTCTAGGGTAATTCAGGAGCAGTTTTGGACTATTTCTGTAGCATTTCTGGAGTATTTTCTGTAGCAGTTCAGGTGTGATTTGAAAAAAAAAATAGCCTCTGATTAATTCAGGCGCAAGTAACAGCGTATATAACATCAGTGCTAAAAATAACGAAATTCAGTATTGCAGATGGTGGCATGACTTGGCAGTCGGTTACATCCGGAGCTTACGAAATTGATGCTTTTAATAAATTTTTAAAACCATCAATACATCATAACTGTCAAGAGAAGGTGGCAAAATATGATTATTTTCTTATTGCTTTGGAGTAACTTCAAAAATTTTGAAAAAGAATGAATAAGAATAAATAAGTTTTTCTTCTAAGAAAAAGAACAAATTTCAAAAATGTCAAAGTAATTTCAAAAATAATTTTCTTATATATAATAAAAAAAATGAATATTTTATTCTTTCAATAAAAAGAAAATAATTTCAAAAATGTCAAAGTAATTTCAAAAATAAACTTTTTTATATAATAAAGAGAATGAATTTTCAAGAAAAAGAAAATGAATTTCAAATTATCAGTTACATGCGCGTATTGTGGTCAAGTCTTTACAATGCAGCAATATTTAATCAGTCACTTGGCACAGCATCGATCTGGTCTTTGACCTGAGTGTATCGTATTCGAAAACCAGTTGAGAGATATCGAAGAAGAAGTAAGGCGCACTTTTGCTCACAATGATACGCATAGAGTTTATTTCAGAGAATTTTAACATGCCGATCCATCACAGGCCCTCCTGCTACTCCATTCTCCACTGGTATTTCTGTAAAGGATAATGACCAAAAACCGTGGGCATTCCTAAACAATGCCCGAGGGCGCGTAGCGTCCCGAGGGCCATTGTTTAGAAATGCACACGGTTTTTGGTCATTATCCGACTTAGTGCCCGTTACGGCGAAGAGCTCGTTCACATTGTCGGCTATTGTTGGCAGACGTTCTATGCTTTGAAAGACCGTGGTATTGTTACGTTCTTGAAATAACGAGCCATTGTTTTACATTATTGGTATAGATTCGAAAATAGTTGAACGTGTTGCGGGAAACTAAAATTCTTGGTAGGCTACTGATGATCAAAGTGCCTTACCGTATTCCGTGTTTGTGCTTTTCGATGTGCATGTTGGTACGTTGCGTGACAAAATTGAGGATTAGCACAAAGACAACAAACTTTTGGCAGGTCAAATGAAAATGGGCGAGAATACCTTGAATACATATTAAACGTTTCAAAAATAAATCAACGTGGGTTAAAACATATAAAAGGAAAGAAGAAAACAAGCCGAACAGCTATGTGATCTAGGGACGAATTGAGTTGCTAGTTTGAATCCGGGTCATTCCACTCCAAAGGTGGCTTACTGTACTACGTTAATTCTAGTGTATTATTTTTGCTGTTTGGCTTGTTTTCCTCTTTCCTTCATGTAATTTACACGAATTTGAGCTTATTTTTTAAAACATATAAAAGTGCAACCAAAGAGAGTCAAAGCATTTTCTCTTCCCGACAATCCTTCTCGTTGTCCTGGCAACGTGCACAGACTGTATCAAAATTATTGGCCCGAACATGCAAATACTGAGGTTGTGTATTTTTTACCCCAAAAAGAAATACAGTAATAACATTTTGTATTACAACCGCTCCGTGGGTAAAAATGTTCCGGGCAACATCGTCAAAAATGTTGCAACAGTTGCCAATTGCTTGGTTGGATGGCTAATTAAGCAATCACAACATTCGTGTCAGCAACAATTTTGTATCGACCCAACGTAGAAGAGCAGCTCATTGTGCAAACAACTGGCCACCGTAACTTGAAACCCTTACAATAGTACAAGAAAAGTAGCCGTGGTATATGCAAGCAAATATCATCGGTATTTTGAACGTCGTAGCAAATGTATCAGGCCGGAGTGTTACAAATGAAAACCCGGTCAAACATTTGGTGATTAAAACTGTAACCATTATACAATCATTGCGTAATCTTTTGTAAATGTAACGGCATTGTAATGAAGTGCTTTGCTACTACAAACGTATTTTTTGTTTTGTTATGTTAAAATAAGCTGTTTTTCAAACCCCGGGCATTGCCTAGGGAATGCCCGCACTTTTCCCGCCTTCAGATGAAAGTGCGGGCTTTCCCCGGCAACAATGGGTTTTTTTACATTGTTGCGTATTGTTTCACCTGGGCTTTCCTTCGCCGAAAAGGGCATTAAGATTCATGCCTGTTTACATTAGCTGACAACGTGTAAAATTCAGCAGTGTTCAGCCATTGATTTTATCTGGGATTCCAACATCATACGAGGCTATTTCTCATCCTTCCTCACTCCCATATACAATGAATCAGACATATTGGAAGTATTGTCTAATGCATACAAAAAAATACAGGAATCCATCGAAGCTTTTGCAGAAAAAGGCAGCAGCTGGATCATCTCGAGAGTTTATGGGATAGGTATAAATGTTGCAAAAATCGAACCTGAACGTCCTTGTTCATTTCTACCCTTGCCAAGAGCATTATGCAAGAAGAGCGAAGGTGTCGTGAATGTGGAAAATTCTGATCAGAAATGCTTTCTATATTCTGTTTTAGCCACAAAAATGGTGTGTTATGAAACTGAGGTCAAATATTATGAACCATTTTTGAATACTTTAGACCATTCCATGTTGAAGTTCCAGTCAGTTTAAATCAAATCGATTAGTTTAAACAGGCAAACAATTTGTCTATTAATGTAATTTCATACAAGGCTTCGGTAGGATTACATCATGTGAGAGTTAATAAAAACATACTAGGATTAGTTATTGAATTGTTACTAATTGCTGATGAGGAAGGAAATACTCATTATTGTGCCATTGTTGATATTGATGTGTTAATCTAATTTAGAAACAATGGAATCCATAGAAATTTCTGTTGTAGTTACTGATTCGCGGCTTTTAGTAAGGAGAGTTCAATGATTGATCACAAAAGTAACACAGTGCAAGCACTTCCCTTCCTACCACCCGGGCGTAACTTGTTAAAATTCTATAGATACGACCTGCGTAACCCTCATCTGTGGGTGATTTATGCTGATTTCGAATGCATGCTGCAGCCCATACATAGTATTGGTGTCCATCCATCTTTGAGTTCATATACCAAATTCAGCTTGCATTCCCCTACTGGTTTTCGATAATTATGAGATTATAGGCCCAGAAAACGACATCATGACTCAAAACTTCTACCTCAGCACAGACGCAGTGGACGAGTTTTATAGATGCATGAAGATTGAAATGAAGAAGTTTGCGGCTATTATATCTCGACCAACACCCCTGAGGATGACTGATGAAGACAATATTCAGTTTTAAAAAACTGACACTTGAATCTAATGCAGTAAAGCCATAACCCACGATCACAATAAAGTTAGAGATCACTGCCACTTCACGGGGAATTTCTGAGGCGCTTCTCACACAAAATGTAATCTGGATGCTAAGAGCATAACTACTATTCCAGTAGTTTTCCGTAACTTTGAAGGCTATGTTATTCAATTACTTATTTCTGCGGCAAAAAATTCCATTCTGGAGTCGACGTTCTTGCGAGAAACACCAAACGGTTCATAAGTTTGACCATCACGCGATACTACCCCACTGGAGGAAATGATAAGGACTTCCACGTAAGACTAATACTTTTGGATAGTTATAATTTCCTATCTTCCTCACTTGAAATGTTGGCTAAGAACCACAAGAAAGCTCGACGCTTTCTACTTACTAAATAAATGACATAAATCGCTGGAAATAATACGAAGGAAAATTGGAAATAAGCCAACAGCAAAAAACATACACTAGAAATAATGTAGTTCAGTAAGCCATTTTTATGCTCTTACGTTTCGTCGGAGTGGCATGACCCGAATTCGAACCGGCTACCCAGTTCGCCCCAGATCACTTGCATAGCGCCTTAGTCGTCATGGCCACATCCTCCACTGGCATAAAGATAACTCACTGAACCTATTATTAAGGTCACTAAGGCGCTATGCAAGTGATCTGGGGGCAAACTGGGTAGCCGGTTCGAATCCGGGTCATGCCACTCCGACGAAACGTAAGAGCATAAAAGTGGCTTACTGAACTACGTTATTTCTAGTGTATGTTTTTCGCTGTTGGCTTATTTCCAATTTTCCTTTGTATTATTTCCAACGATTTATGTCTATTTATTTACTCCTTTATTGAGCCTTGTGAGTGTATGATTTGTCTTCCTTATCCATTGACTATGGCCGAGTGAATTTCGGTCCAATGGAGCCCTGGTCACGGTTGTGACCTTAATAACGGGTTCAGTGAGTTATCTTTATGCCAGTGGAGGATGTGGCCATGGCGACTAAGGCGCTATGCAAGTGATCTGGGGGCGAACTGGGTAGCCGGTTCGAATCCGGGTCTTGCCAGTCGGACGAAACGTAAGAGTATAAAGGTGGCTTACTGAACTGCTTATTTCTAGTGTACGTTTTTCTCTGTTGGCCTATTTCCAATTTTCCTACTTACTAAAACTGCTCTGGACTCGGTAGACTGGTTCGAGCCACAAGCAGTTAAGGGAGTAACCTTAGATTTATTGGTGCAGAAAGGTCATTACCCGTATGAGTATGTTCAGTCAATGGATGTATTTGAGGAAAGAAAATTTCATCCAAAAGTTTCATTCTTCTCCGCTCTACACGGTAAAGGTATCGACTGATGACGAGTACAATCAATCATGCTACAAAAAACGTGAAACGTGGCCCTGGCTTTACTTCTGTAAACCTTGCTGTTATTTAAGTGATGCTTTATGTTACTTCAGTAAACCGTGACAGCAGATGGAGGTTTATTCTATTTTCACGCATTTGAAAGGTGGAAACGTGAAAACTTGGCCCTGTCTTTACTTCAATACACCTTGGTGTTACTCAAGTAAACCTTGATATTGCTCCAGTGAACTTTCATGGCAGATGGAGGTTTATTTTACTTTCACACATGTGAAGGTGAAAACGTGTAAACGTGGCACTGTCTTTACTTCAGTACACATTAGTGTTACTCAGGTAAATCTTGAGATCGCTCCAGTAGGCCTCGATGGCAGATGAAGTTTATTTTACTTACTAGCATGTAAAATGTGAAACCATGAAAACGTGAAAACTTGGTCTTTACTTCTGTATACCTTGATGTTAGTAGAGTAAACCATCACATTGCTCCAGTAAACCTTGATGGCAGATGGATGTTTATTTTACTTTTCACACATGAGAAACGTGTAAACATGAAAACGTGGCCTTGTCTTTACTTCACTGCACCTTGGTGTTACTCCAGTAAACGTTGACATTGCTCCTGTAGACCTTAACGGCAGATAGAGATTAATTTACTTTCACGCACATGAAACGTGAAAACGTAGTCTTCCAATTTACAGCAGCCATTTTCACCAATCTTGCTTTTCTCTGTGCTTCAGTTTCATTCGCCCAAATCTTCCATTTGGCAGCAGCTCTTTTTCTCTTATTAGCTGCTGTTTTTTCTTCTTTGGTTCATTTTTTTTTATTCCTGATAAAATTTTCTTATCATCATTCTCTAATGAAGCTACTTCTTCAGCTTCTTCATCCTGTATTGGAGCAAATATACCAGCTACAAACTCATGTCCTGTACCAGTTTTATAATGACCGAGCACTAACGTATTTATTCCATCGTTTAGCACATATTTCTTATTGTCATATGGTGATATGGACTGTTTTGAAATTTCAATAGTCGCGAGCAGATGATCCTTTCTTCGAATGCTCGTCCACATAGCCTTTGAGCTTGATTTTGAAAATAGAGCTTTCTTAATCTTCGTAACAGAGACTTTTTTGGACGACTGCTTTACTAATTCCTTTACCCTTTCTAATACTGTCTTACCCTACTGGAACTGAGCACATTTTAGCTTTCAAGCTGATCAATTCTTTCACGGGGTTGCCCTCCATCTTATCCTTCATTTCCCCTAAGACTTGTTTGTTTTTAATACTGTACAAAGTATGGGAAGGACCGTAATTACATGTATCGAATTAGTCTTGCTCAGTTTCCATGTCCCGGTAAAATTCGTCGGTCTCTTCCTTGTAGAAAAGGCTGTCGGTATCGGTGAAAAGTAAACATGCACAATCTCCATATTTGAGACGCATGAAATCGTAGCGAAATTCATACATTGTGAGCTTGGAAAGTTCAAGGATAGTGAAGCCGGTGTAAGTTGGCAAATCACACCTAATGCTACGAAGTCTCAAGTTTGCCTGTATGAGATTTTTATTGAGGATTTTGAGTCTTTGTGTGGTACAGTGCTGTACTTGACAGACTTCTTCGGATTAGTGCACAACATCACGATAGACGTCCTGATTTGTTCACCATTGTTTTCCCAAACACCAAATTTTTTTCAATTTGAAGAAATCTTTTTCGAATATCGTCACTGCAATTTGTCTGTTCTCTGTGTTAAATCTATGTATGACTTTAGCCATTGCTTCTGATGAAATTTTAGAATTCTATGGATGCCTTTTAGAATCAAACCTTGCTTCAAGTAGAATTGTAAATTTCTGTAATGCGCTACATAATTTTCATTCGGGAGCAGGTTTGTTTTTAGTTTGGAAGTAGAAGTGATTTTCTTCTGAGCCATTTCTTTCATGAAAGGCGACACAAAGTTTGGCGTTATCTTTAACTGTTCTGGTGCTAAAGGATAGTCATTATGGGCATCGTGAAGCTCGGATGGTTAGTCCAGATCCACTTCCAAGATATACCCAAATTCTGAATCTTTTTCAATCACTGACAAGCAAAATTCTTGAATTTTCTTCCTCGGCAACCAACAAAATCGATCATATGGAAGGTACTCCGTCATTGCTAGTCCATAGTGGTTGTTGCTGTCCAAATCTACCAGGTACATACTAGGCAGACTTTCATTGTATGTATATGGAAGAGATTTGTTGTTGGCAATTGGGAGCCTTTTCGATATAAAGGTTGTTCCTCCCCTAATGCCCGAAGTGATAAAGTTATGTTTTCCAGCAAGCAAGAACAGTTCTAGTTCCGCTTTGGTTCTTTTCAGTGCTGCGTCCCAGTTAAATCCCGGTGTAGACACGTAATAGCAAGGATCTACACCATCGTTGAGCAAACAGATGTCCCTGAAAGTCTGAAAAATGTCTGCTAGAAGATAGACGTCGACCATCTGATACACTCTGTGATAAGATTTAAAAACCTTATCCCAAAGCAATTTCAAACTGATGTAGCATGATTGTACTCGTCATCAGCGATACCTTTACCGTGTAGAGCGGAGAAGAATGCACCTTTGGGAGGTAATTTCTTTTTCTCAAAAGCATCAATTGTCTGAACGTACTCATACGGGTAGTGACCTTTCTGCACCAATCAATTTAAGATTACTCCCTTATCTGCTTGTGGCTCGAACCAATTTACCGAGTCCAGAACTGTTTTTATATTTAGAAAGGGTCGATCTTTCTTGTGGTTCTTAGCTAACATTTCAAGAGAGGAAGATAGGAAATTATAAATAGCCAACAAAAATCTTAGTCTTACGGGGAGTCCTTATCCTTTCCTCCAGTGGGGTAGTACCGCGTAATGGTCAAACTTGTGAACCGTTTGGTGTTTCTCCCAAGAACGTCGACTCCAGAATGAAATTTGTTTGCCGCAGAAACAAGTAAAATTTACATCATAGCCTCCCAAGTTATGGAAAACTACTGGAATAGTAGTTATGCTCCTAGCATCCAGATTACATTTTGTGTGAGAAGCTCCTCGGAAATAACCCCTGAAGTACCAGTGATCTCTAACTTTATCGTGATCTAGGGTTATGGCTTTATGCAGTAGATTCAAGTGTCAGTTTTTTTAAAATTGAATTTTGTCTCCATCAGTCATCTTCAGGGGTTTTGGTTGAGATACAACATTCGCAAACTTCTTCAATTCAATCTTCAAGCATCTATAAAACTAGTCCACTGCATCTGTGCCAAGGTAGAATTTTTGAGTAACGATGTCGTTTTCTGGGACTATATTCACATATCAAAAACAAGTAGGGGAATGCAAGCTGACTTTGGTAGATGAACTCAAAGATGGATCGACATCAGTACTATATATGGGCTGCATTATACATTCGAAATCAGCATAATTCACCCACGAAAGAGGGTTACGCTGGTTGTATCGATCGAATTTTAACAAGTTACGCCCAGGTGGTAGGAAGGTAAGTGCTTGCCCTTTGTTGAGTCTAACACATTTACTTCTGCGTTCAATCATCGAACTCTCCTTACTAAAAGCGGCGAAGCAATTACGAAAATAGAATTTTCTATGGGTTCCAATGCTTCTAAATCGGAGTAACACATCAATATCAACAATGGTGCAGTAATGAGTATTTTCTTCCTCAACAGCAATTAGTAACAAGTCAATAATTTCACCTCGTAGGTTTTTATTAACTTTTGCAGGATGAAATCGTACCGAAGCCTTGTATGAAATTTCATTAATAGACAAATTGTTTGCTTGTTCGAACGAATCGATTTGATTTAAACTCTATGGGAACTTCAACATGGAATGGTCTAAAGTATTCAAAATTGGTTCATAATATTTGACCTCACTTTCATAACACATCAATTATGCGGTTAAAGCAGAATATAGAAAGCATTTCTCGTCAGAGTTTTTCACATTCTCGTCACCTTTACTCTTCTTGCATTATGCTCTTGAAAAGGGTAGGAATGAACAAGGACGTAAAGATTCGATTTGTGCAACATTTATACCTATTCCATAAATTCTCGAGATGATCCAGCCACTGCCATTTTCCGCAAAAGGTTCGATGAATTCCTGAATTTTTTTGTATGCATTAGACAATACTTCCAATATGTCTGATTCATGTATATGGGAGTGAGGGAGTATGAGAAATAGCCTCATACGGTGTTGGAATCCCAGATAAAATCAATGGTTATACACAGCTGAATATTACAGGTTGTCAGCTGATCTAAACAGGCATGAATCATAAATACCACTTGAGAATGGAGTAGCAGGAGTGCCTGCGATGGTTCGGCATGTTCAAATTCTCTAAAATAAATTTGATGCGTATTATTCTTAGCTAAAGTGCACCTAACTTCTCCTTCGATATATCTCAACACGTTTTCGAATGCGATACAGTCAGGTCGAAGACCAGATCGATGCTATGCCAAGTGACCAATTAAATCTTGCTGCATTGTAAAAACTTGTCCACAGTACATGCACGTGAATGATAATTTGAAATTCATTTTCTTTTTTTTGAAAGAAAAATTATTAATTCTTTATTATATAATTATAAAAAATTTATTTTTGAAATTACTTTGAAATTTTTGAAATTATTTTTTTTTTATTGAATAAAAAAATTATTTTTTAAATTATTTTTACATTTTTGATTTTTTTCTTTTTCTTGAAAGGAAAAAATATTCATTCTTATTCAAAATTATTTTTGAAGTTACTCCAAAGTAAAAAAAATCATATTTTGCTACCTTCTCTTGACAGTTACGAACTATTGATGGTTTTAAAAATTTATTAAAAGCTTCAAAGCCAAGTCATGCCAAGTCATGGCACTATCTGCCATACTGAATTTCGTTATTTTTAGCACTGATGTTATACACGGTAATCCAACTAAAGTGTTACGAGCCGATATCCTGTGAATCGCTAATGAGAGAACAATAATGAGTGTAATGGGGATGTTTACACGAGTAAAAAGGAATGACATTGAATTGATACTTCAAGGTCATGCACGTGCTATCTACCAAACGAGATAGGATACGGCAAAAAAGTAAATTAGAAAGTTGGACGCAAGGAGACAATATGACCAACAAAGAAAAACAGATTCAAAAATCGGATAATAAATAAAATAGTTGTGATGATGTTTAGAAGCTAACTCGGAAATGCCGGCTGCACTGCAGTGAAGCCAACTTATCGTCAGAAATACCCTCGACCTGCTACAAAACCACTCAAGGACGGCTGCAGAATTATCCAGTAATGTTGTCGAATTACCAAAGAACTACTGCCTAACTACCCCCAGAACTGTTGAAGAATCGTTCCACAACTGTGCAGGAATGCTCCATTGTTGCTGCAGAATAACTTCCACGAATGCTGTTGCATCACCCTAAAATTGGTACAGTTACTACCCCAACTGCTGAAGAATAACTCTAGGACTGCTGCATGATTACCACCTGGAATTACCACAAAACTGTTGCTACACCTCCCACCCCAAAATTGCTGCAGCAAAATCTTCAGAACTGCTGCAGGTCAATCCTGGAGCATGTACATCCCTCAATATCGTATTTACCTACTACTAGCCCCAATCTTGCGTCTTGGCTAAGAATCAGTTTACAAGCCACAATTTGCCTTTTTAACATTAAATGAAGCCGCACAATGATCACCATTTCTCATGTGGTCACTAGTTGACATATTAACATTAAATGAAATACCTCAAGATTGGTGTTTCCCGTATGATCGTCCACAGAAGGTTATAAAAAGATGCTCACATGGTTAAGCCCAGTGCAATAAGCTTCAGAAAAAGATGATGGTGTCTGCAGACTGCCCAATTTCAATTC
>JAHWFP010176658.1:0-20325 GCA_023313725.1 Lithobius niger
TGTGAACTTGTCATTTGTGTTGTGTATTTTTAAAGTGTTTTGTGACCAAGGGAAACAAATTAAGTTTTCTCGAATATTAAACAATGTTTCAGTTGGTGTCTTGTGGTGTTTTGCCTACCAGGGGGCAACTTTCTTTTATGAGAAAAGGACTTGTAAATCATCAGAGTAACACGTGTAAAAAATATCGTATCAAAAACCAAAACTGGTGAAAACAACGCCAAGTTCCGAATAGTAATTTAGTACTAGTAATGGTTCGGCCCTTCAAAGGAGTGATATCAACACACCAAAACATTCGCCAAGTTAATCGCACCGCTTAATAGTTCGAAGGTTAAATGAAAACTAGTACATTGCTACCGAAAGTAGTAATGTTCTAGTTTTCATTTAACCTTCTATCTATTAAGCGGTGCGATTAACTTGGCGAATGTTTTGGTGTGTTGATATCACTACTTTGAAGGGCCGAACCATTCGGAACTTGGCGTTCTTTTCACCAGTTTTGGTTTTTGATATGATATCGCTCTTTTTTTTAACGTGTCACGTCAACAAGAAATTAGTTTTCAACACTTTGCTACTACCTTTTGCCTAGAGACCGAACCATTCTTAACTTATAGTCACCTCTTTATAGGTTTTTGGTTTGGTTTTAATTTTGATGTAATTTGTTTTATTTAGTTAGTTTAGGTGTGTTGATATGACTCCTCTGAAGGGCCGAAATACCCTCAACTTGGTGGTCTCTTTACCAGTTTTTGGATTTGTTTATTTTGTTTTGTTTTTACAGTTTGTTTATTTTTCGTGAATTGGATATGAATACAATTTCTTTGGCAACGTTATTTACATTTGTCGTGATACACTAGTGTGTGTTTAGGCACGCAGGCCAGTATAGACGTTGTCATTGTCCGAACTTTGGCTGTCCAATGAGAGACGATGCCGACAACAATGACAATGGTTATAACAATATTTTCGTACTTACGTGCCCACCAACGCCGTCCACGTTACACCCAAGGCTCCCAACCGTAAAAGGAACGCAGTTCGTATTGTACTGCACCCATTCGTCCAATTTCATAGCTGGAAGCCTTCCCGTTATCTCGGAATCGATGAATAATCACCCTATGGGATTTAACATGAAGATGAACGAATTAGCTAGCTGGTTAGCTAGCTAGTAGTAACACATTTGGATAATCTGGCATTGAAAGCAGCTGAGCTGGCATTCCTACACGAGTTAATTTTTGTCAGGTGGGTCATTGCTCTAGATTTCAACACAATTTAAGCTGTTGTACCGCATTATTACTTTTATCCAAGTACCTGAAATGTGTCCAACTCTGCTTCAGGATATAAGACACTGACGCTATGGCGTCGCGCTACAATGTGTACAACCTCGACAATTGAATTGATGTGATGTTTGCAGTGATGTTTGTTGCCTAACTTGGCGCGACACACAAGCGTGTGTCTAGATACAGCATCCAAAAAAAAACAAGCTAAATCTTCTTGTAACGGTTTACATGTACGGCAACGCGCAACTCACGAAGCTTCTACTTTGTAGTGCACTTGCCTCAAACATGGCTGCCTGCCACCTTCCAATTTAGTGCTTAATCAGGAATTGGACAGGTGCCAACAGCCAGGTGGTGACACGGGTCCGCTGCAAACCCAGACGGAACCCGATCGCACCTGTTCGCTAGTAGCCTCAGGCTTGAGCCCATTGTTCTCCTTGCGTATAAAACACGAGCTGAGCGACAGCTCGAGCTAGTTAGTGTGTGGGATCTGACTGAAAGGTTGGATCCCTGCATACGAGGTGCAGTAGAAGGATAAATTATGCTGATGGCCTGATATGTAAACGCTATGTGCACAGTCCCCTAGCTATGCAGTAAGGAGTGAATTGAGATCGAGCATTGTGCCTTGTGAATAATCGTCCACTTCCTTAGCGACCTTACATTCTTTTACACGTATTTTTGCAACGCTGATGGCTTACATGCCTTTTTCTTGTATATTTTGTTCCTTTACAGCAGTAAGTTTTTTAAGGCTTACAAAGCTGGAGCTTCTGTACAATTATAGTGATGGCTTACATGTCTTTTCCTTGTATCAATTCCTTTGCAGCATTAAGTTTTTTAAAGCTTACATCCGTATTTTATTGTCGCATTTAAACACTACAGCCTGAAGACACGCAACCGCATAAATGAATAAACGTACTCTCGAACCCAGTTCTTTGTTAGCTGCTACTTACGAGATTAAAAACTGCAGGTAAAAATTAGGCTTAAAAGCTAACAATTATGCCTATAATCTAAAGCTAGGTCTAAAAGCTGACACATTTTTAACCAGCAATTGTGATAGTTGCTATTTTTAGATTATATATTAGAGAGCGCTGTCGCAGTGCTTCATGGAGGTGTACGCACGACCATTTTCGAAAGTGGCGGAAGTGCACAGAAGATCTGGTGCGACTAGGTTGCTGCAGCCGCTTGTGAGGACTGATGTCAGTGGCTTCTGTCCTTTTATTTCATGATTCTGACTCATAATTTTATTTGTGCGCAAAACCGTTATTTATGTATGACAGTCTTCAATAGCGTCCAACATTCCTTCTTCCTAGCAAAATTCCTTGTAAGCTCCTGAGAACAGTAAATTTTCGACGCAGTTGGGCATCATTATCAAAAGGTAGAACAACGCACACCAACAAACAGCAGGCACCGTCTACCATTTGCATGTTGGGTGTGTTTTCCTACTTTTGATAATGTTGCCAAATTTTGGCCATAACGGCCAATATAAAATATAATTCATGTTGATGGAAGAATAGAGGAATTGAACTTTTCACTTTTTAAATTCTTTTACTGCTTCTCGCTAAGCAAATTTTTGAGTTGAGAAAAAGCTACGGTAAAAACTACAGCTTCACACTAAGCAACTTGTTGGGCGCGTTTATGCAGCGACTCGCCTTTGCATTCTCGCAGCTAGAACTCAATCGCGATGGCAAAGGTGACATTTCCATGGTAACAACACTAAATGGATTAGCTAAATCCGACATCGTTTGAGTAAATACTTGCAGTCTTATAATCCGTGCCAATTATATAAAGAATTCCTCATGACGAAACAATTTTCCCAAACGCTTCTGAACTCACGTTATTTGCTGTTTTCGTTGCGAGGCGGCAAACATAAAACCGCCGCCATGTTGGAATTTGAGATGATTTCTAGCTTCTAGCTGCGAGAATGCAAAAGCGAGTGGCTGCGTAAACGTGCCCTTAGAGTTAAGCTAGTTGCATCCCTATGTTTCGTTGCTGTTGTAGCACGCAGCCAAAATATTGGAAACTTCCCAAAGTAAATAAGTAGATAAAACGTTTTTGACCGTCCAAGACAGTGAATAATGATAAAAATAAAAATAGAAAGGTGAGTTACTGTTCTTTGCTGGTCATGGTTGGCCGATCAAATCAATTTTGATTTCAAACGTTGATTAAAATCACGAGTTCAATAAATTTCCTTTTGAGCGAGCAGTTTACCAGTGAGAAACCAGATTTTAAATTTTCTGAAATTGCTTTATTTTCGTTTTCATATAGAATCACTAGTTCACTGCTGTGTTGCAGTCCTGTTAGGATTCCCCAAGTGTGCGGAATATGCAGCCTTGCAATCGTCATGAAACTGGCGAATAAGTAGTTTTAGTTCGATTCACAGCTTAGTACTCAAGGCGGCAAACAGATTATTCACTCTTTTTAACTTTTCTAAAGAAATACGTTTTTGTAATGTGCCAAGTTTGCCGGTTAATCTAGACACATGCTAGTGTGATGCCTCCAAGTAGACGATCGGCCAAGTAGATGAGACTAACTGTGATTGAGGGTGTGCAATGATAGCTTCATTGCGTATTTAAATTAACCTCGGGAGGAGCAACTGAAGGGGGATGCGCTGATTGAGTGAGAGAAGCGAATGAAAATCAGCATTTGTTAGCCACTGTGCTTAAAAATGAGATTGAACAAACTTAAGCATATGAAGCATGGATATACAATAAACCAAACTGTGTCAATTTGGCTAACTGGGAAATGGCAAATGTGGAAATTATGAAAATGGACATAAAATTCTTCCAGAATAAAAGATAGATGTACCGATAAGACCGTGTGAACTTTTGTACATTCAGTCTTATGAAAGTTGTGATATCCACCAAAAAACAAAACTGGTATAAGAGAATCCGCTCAGTTGAGTAGCTTTCAATTCGCAATCAGAATTATTCCTACTGTAGTGAAATATCCACCCAAAACTGGTATAAGAGAAGCCATCAGGATTTCAAAAAGGGTCGGCCTTTGAAAGTAGTGACATCATTGAATCGGGGAAAGGCCGTCAAAGTTAATCCTATTAGGCAAGTTATTCGCACTAAATAATACTTTGAATTAAATAAAAACTTGGAGATTGCTACCTCCAGTAGCAATGTAATTTTAATTTTCGAACTATTAGTCGGTGCGATTAACTTGGCTAAAAGGATTAACCTTGGTGGCCTTTCCCTGATTGAATGATATCACTACTTTCAAAGGCCGACCCTTTTTGGAAACCTGATGGCTTCTCTTATACTGTACCAGTTTTGGGTGGATATTTCACTACAGTAGGAATAATTCTGATTGCGAATTGAAAGCTACTCAACTGAGTAGTTGAATTTCTTCTGGTTGGGTAAAATATTCATTATTCATTGTGTTGGAATGTTATTGTCTTGAAGATTGTTTTTGTTTTAATTCAATACTTTGTAAAGTCAAAACTATTGCACAACCGTATTTAATACAATTAGAAAATTAAAAAAATATTTTTTTGATAAAAAAAAATCTCATTTAACTCAAATCAATCAGTCATTTTTATTGAACTCTTTACTGGTGCACTTAGTTGAATTTTGAAAACATGAAACATAACTCAAATAAAGAACCATTCATAAAATATGTTACGCTATTTATGGACAATTTTGATTCTCTCCCTACCCTTGCTCACATTTTGTCATACCCCCCCCCCCGAAAAAGTAAGTGACACCGGTCGCAACCAACCGCTCCCCCCCCCCCCCCTCCAAAATTGTTTTTCTGGGAATGTGATTTTGTGGGCCTGCACAAAACTTCTAAAACCAGCTCATGTTGTCTGTTGTGAGCCAGTTAAAAATGACGAGCCACAAATAAATTAAGAGGAAAGGGTTAATGTCCTTTTCAGCTGCTAAGGTTCTCTCTGGATGGATCTTCTAGGCACTGGAGACATCTCGTGTTGCGGATAAAAAGACTGGTAGAAGAGAAAAACATTAAATTCCAGCCTTTCCCAGCCTAACATTCAGCATGACCCCTATCCTTTACATTCCACTTTTTCAAGATTATTGACGGGTTCAAACAGAAACAGAAACAGAAACAGTTTTATGGACACCTGAGCTCATCATTTATGTACAGGAATAGAGTACTAAAATAGTTTTCTTGCATAAATAATAAAAGTATATAAAATATAAAAGTGTGACGTAACATTTTTTAAATCCTCCCCACTCCACCATGTCACATTTTGTCACTATGGACTACTTCCCCCCACCTCACCTCGGAGCGTGATGTACTTTATGAACGGTCCCTAAGGGTGCAACCATACAACCTATAGATCAGTCACATTTGCCGCCATATTGGCACCCAGTATGGGTTTTGGAGGGCATAACTACAAGGTGCACTACATAAAAATGGAGGGAAAAACAACGGCACAGCAGATTTGTTAGGCTTAAAATAACGTTGTTTTCTCCAACAACAAAAATCGCGCGTTTTAGGTCACTCTTCACAGAAATCACTCTTCACAGCATCGGCTTCAGTATGACGCCCTTCTGTTTCTCTCTGCAGTGCCCCTTGCAGCTAACCCATTAAGGCTCCAGCATAGAGTTATACACAGTACTACGTGTCACTGCTCTATACAACAGCAGACGGTCCCACACAAGGCCCGAGTTCCGAACGTTGACTAAACTTGAACTCACTCTTGAAATGACGTAGTAACTGTTTCGTGGATATTCATCGCCAGAACATAACATGGGTATGTTTGGAAGCAATCGGGTGGTTATACGATAGTTTAAAAAGTATACGACTAACTTTTTTTTCTTAATAAAATCGTGTTCATTTGATGATGGAAGCTTTTTTTTTTTTTCAATGAAAGTAAAACTGAAGTAAAGCTATTGTTGTTTCCTTTCAGAAATCCACTTAAAATCGACTTGTGTGTTTTGGCTTTTGCGGCTCTCATCTTATCTCCAGATTCTACGAAATTTCTTTATCTCTTTCTGTTTCTCGATATATTTGGTTTTGAAGCTTATTTCTTAGGGGAAAACAAACTCAAGATGAAAAGTTCAGAGCATATTGTTCAACCCTCCCACGACCAGGACTTGACTGATTGTTTTTCGTTGTGGCTTTATCTCGATTCAAGAACTGGCCAAATCGGTTACATCAAAGCAACTGTTACTGGATACAGCTGCTTGATACAACGGGATTACGATAAAGTGAACGGGGAAAAAATCGAGAGAAATGACGATAGGAAAACCTAGATGACTAAGATTGGGAGGGCAAGATTCTGTTCCGACAGGATGCTTCACGCCAAGCAAGCATGCAAGGCACGGAAACTCGCTTCCAACTGCCCCGCTTTTAGATAAAAATAGTTGCCATCCCAAACAAAGGCACAGGTAAGAGGAAAACGCATCCCGCATCCAATCAGAAGACAGAAAACAACCGCGAAGAATCCTACGATGGTTGATTGGTTGAATTTAGCCATTACAGGGGTGCTGCTGGGGGATACCGGCGTTTTACACATTTTTCACATTCCTAGTTTTCATTTTTTCCCCCATATTTTTCGCTTACATACTTTTTATTTTCCGCATCACTCACTGTTTCACAATTCTTAGTAGAATTCTTTTTTTTGACTAGTTAGTAGCTTAATATTTGTAATTTTTCTATAATTCCATTTTTTCCCCGCTGCTTCAGGACTCTTTTAATACTAATAATATACACTTCAACCATCATAGAGATGTGGTATGGAATACGGAAGGACAGTAAGCCAACTTACACCGCTCCAACATAATTTAAATTTAATATTGTCGCTTCAAGAACTGTAAAAGAGGGACTTTATTAAGAGCTAGATTAAAAGCTCCCATTGAGACTGCACAAACCGCAACATCAGGAAGCGAGTTCCAAGGTGCACTCACTTCCTGGAACTCGCATCCTTAAAATTTGTTATATTAAAAGCGATGGTACATCCACATAAATATTCTGCTCATGTATTTATTAATAACAAACCTATTACAGAATTTAAAAACACAACTGCAAAAATCGTATCTGTCTCACGCTTCACAAATTCGTAACCAAACTTTTTCCACAAGCCTTTTTAAGCACTTTGAATGAAAAAAAGAACATTTTCTACTCCCATCTTACTTAGGTAAGTCTTGTTTTTATACTGCTGCTTCTTGAGGTAAATTCACTCACTCATCTTTTATGTTTTCTGCTAACTCAAATCTTTTCCCGGACCCAAAGTTGGCATATAATTCGATTCCTTTTCATGTGTTTGCGCATTTTACCTTTTTTTTCACACCACCAATCGTATTTTTCACGCTTATGACAATTTTCACGCTTATGACAATTCTCAAACTTTCACATTTTTCTCATTTTTTTCCCAAACGCAGCACTCCAACCATTAGTTGTGTTCAGCTACTGAAAAAGGGAGAATTGCTGGCCCCGGTAGGCTAAATTCCGTTTCTATTGCTAATAAAGAATTACTGAACAATGGCATGGCTTGAAATGTTCCAGGATAGGATCGCGTCAGAGCTGGGTGTCAGAGCCTTGGAGGAGTCATTTTCGGTCGAAATTTGTAATAGGCATGGACGGGTGAGATTACCCAGCATTCTGCACGCAGTTCGTGAAGTCATTTATGAAAAACCAAAACAGAGAGAAGAAATGCCTGAAAATGCAGAAGTTGATTTTTCTGGCAGATGATACGACATTTCTTACGTAATCTATACAGAGAAGAGGCTTGTTACTTGAATTAGTGGTAAGTTTGGCCAAAATTAATGAATAATTATAAAATCTCCGAGCACATCCTCCGCTAACCCATGTGTTTATTTTTACGTGCTACTAAATTTTAGATTTATTTTTTTATTTTTGATAGCTTACTGTTTATTTTTATCTGCTTATTTTTACTTGTACCTGTGACTGATAAGACTTTTTATACTCTTTGTAGTTTTTTTTTTTTTGTATGTACACTAAACCCTTTACTTTACTCACTTACTTTAAACATTATAATACAGATTATTAAAATTGTTACGAGCTACGACAAGCAATCACTCCAACTACGTGATAGGTTACAGGCACTTTGACGCATTTTTACTCAGGTTTAAGTTATACAAACATACACCTTGCATGCTTTGCATAAAATTTGAACCGTTCCATCTCAACCAAGGTTACAACCGATATTTTACAAGGAAACCTGCCAGAAAACAACACGTAAAAAAAGGTGTGAACCGTTTCAGTGACGTAAGACGCGTTAGAGTTTGAAAAAAAAAAAACACACGTTGATGCATCACACGAAAATCTCGCACTCTTTGTCGTTCTGCTACGTAGCACTGACCGGTCCTACCTGTATGTTCAGGTACACCTGGGTATAGCCATTCAGCAGTTAGGATTATTGCATTGCTGACGGTAGAAGTGTGATACGCGTCCAGCCGAAGCCATAGCGCCGGAACGCGAGAGGGATAATTTTGCTAAGTAATTCCAACCGGGAATACCTAGGATCTTTTAAAGGCCACAATCGACATGAGCACGAGACATTACTGGGTCCTTCTCTGCCCGAAAATGCTAAGGGAGGCTGAGGTCAGGCTCGATCCCGGGACCTTTGGCACCGTGTAGCCATCAGGGCACCATTGCCGACTGTGTGATGATAGACATAATCAGTTGTGTCTGGAGTACTAACATCTACAGTTTGTAGCTATGGTAACTGTTTTGTTTAGTGTAGTAATCCCTAAATTAGTCTTAACCTGACTCCACCTAAAACCAGAAATGGTACAAGAGATGTCGCCTAATTTCCACTAAGGATCAGCCTTAAACAATAGCGATATCATTAAATCAAGAATATGACGCCAAGATTAACTCTGTTATCCCGTTAAGTTGAAGCAATGCCACCTTTTTCAATTTCTATGATTTTCATTAATTTCTGATCGATTAATTTAAGATGTATTGCAAGAATTATCTGTAAATATCAGTGATTACACAAATATCACTATGTGAGCGCGCAAAATTGTAACTATGGCAACAGGTTTGTTGACTGAGTGTAGTACGGCCTGCAGCTAAATGTGGACTTGAAACGCTATCTTCATTATACATTTAACACCATCAGTTACAAACGCAATCGTCCAACTAAACAGTACTATCATACTCACTTTCGTCCTACCTTGTATTCTGCCAGGTTTCAAGTGGTCGTAAGTAACTATCGACGCAGTTTAGTCAATACGTGGAACCATGGCAACGACACTTTCGTTATCGTGTATATGTCTCACAACTATCTTATGGCAAAATTCTGTTCCGTAAAATTAAACCTGAAATTCTGTCTGTCGTTGCTCCCTGGCGGGCTTAAATTCGAAAATCTCGTAATCATTATCAAAAGCCAAAACTGCATGGAAAAAGCTGGGTTGCTTAGCTGAGAATGGTTTGGCCCTTCAAAGGAGTGATATCGTACGACGAAAAAATTCGCCAAGTTAATACCACCAACTACTAGTGAGTTAAGACATTAATACACATGGGACTAGAAATTTGGTAAAAGATGTTTTTGCTCTGGTATCGCTACTTGGTAGGTTTTTTCGCCCTTTTGGACTGGGTAAGATTACTTATTACTCATTACTAGTTTCTGGAACAGCTAATTTCGCTCACATAAAGTGTGCGACCAATATGGTTTAAATCTGGCGGTCGGTTAGAAATAGAAATAGAAATAGAGATTGACGGTGCACGAAGCACTCCCCCCCCCCCCCAACTCCAAAGAAGTTAAGCAACTAGAGCGTCATAGCGTGATTTGAAAGCGTTGAGTGAAGGAGCGCAAACAACAGATTGAGGGAGGGAGTTCCATGGCTGAACAACCCTTTCCCGGAAAAGTGAAAGCGTGGTTTAATCCGAGAGACAGTGCCAGAAATACGGAGAAGGTGGCCACGAGTGAAGTTAAAGTTTGGAATGAGGGAAAGAACAGAGTCCACATCAAGGACACCATAGTGTGACACCATTTGGTAAGGCGACGTTGGCAGTTTTCAAGACGATTAAGTGAGTAAAGATTGTAGAGACGACAAATTTGGGAACAGTAACCAAAGACCAGTTCACAGAGACGTAAAAATATTTACTGTTTTTTATGCCTACCGGTAAAATTCAGTTTTTCAGGTTTTGCAGGTTTTTGTAGGTTTTGCAGTTTTGCAGGTTTGCAGGTTAATCTTGACAGCAGTGGCAAGTTTGCTTTTAATGTGTATGATTACCAGCATTCTTTGAAGCGCTTTTGCTTCTAATTTACAGCTAAATTAAGTTTTCTCTATCTTCTAATATTCTATTTCGATGCCACCGGTTAGTGTTTACATTTTAACTAGTTTATTTATGTTTTGTTACAGCAAGCTATGTGTCAATACTCTCATTAATTAATTTTAAGGCCCTCAAGTCGTTTACGCCTAAACCAGCTGCATGAGTGATCGTTATAGTTATTCTGGAGCTCATAACCTTTTCGTTGGGCGTATGGAGATCGAAGCACAATATCATCGGACGTAAATATAAACCGATTTACGCATATTATGATATTTACTATATTACACATTATGGTATTGCGATGAATTACCACAGTAATGGGGATTCTCCAAATTAATACACGAAGCCATGTCAATAATTCACACTATTGTATAAATGTATCGAGTGCTGCCTATAGTTTCGTATTCGCCGTACTGAGACAATTATTAAAGATTACAATTTGAGAATCCCGTAGCTAGTGTAAAAGACACATTTGTTTACCATGCTGAAGACGCTCCCTTCTAACAGCTGTCTTCAAACGAAGAAATAACGGCAAAGCCTTAATGAAAAGTCCTTTTGTTTTTTTTTTCCAAGCGCGTATTTCTTTGTAGTGGTTAAAATGTGGTGACCAAAATGAATTTTTTGTTGGCCTTCGTCTAAAAAAAAAAACTTTTAACTGCAAGGAAACAATGAAGTATTGATCTTGCGTATTTTATATTTTAACCGTTAGCTATTAGCACGGCATCGAATTATATTAACTATTAGCATCGTATCCGGCTTCGCCCGGGGATTTGTTTGACCCGTGGTTGTTTCCCAGTATTTGCTCAGTGCTGCCTTTCCGTCAGTCGTCTCCCTCCGCAAAGCAATGTGTAATCAAATAGTGGCTCTAACATACGAACTGCCCCACCAATGGGCATTCCCCGTTGAGGCCCCTCCCCACTCTCAGTAGCGTGAGAAAAATAACTATCCTTCGTACATGACGTCATTTAAGACATGCCTTTGCGATGACCGCGCAGAGCAAATTGTTAGTCGAGGCAACAATGTGCCAATTTCAACTTCTTTTCAGGGCAACAACGTCCCATTTTCACCTTCAAGCCAAAGAATTGACGCACTCGCGCGTTTTCATTGTTCCCCTTCCGGGGGTCGTTGCGGTTGCTTCATTTCTGCTATGAGACTTTGGTTTATAATGTAAGATTCAGGATTGCAAACTTAAGGTGGCGAATGTTTGACAAACGAATGCGAAACATTTTTTTTTGAAATTCTGTAATAATTGATCGATTTACGCCAAATTAAGCGCTCAGCAATGCAATTGGGGAGTTCAAGCCCGCCGCCACATTTCAATTCCAGTCGATGTTTCGTTCGACAACAAAGCTTCAATCAACATTTTGCAATTTGGTGACGGCTATGCTTCGCTCACAACACTCTGCTAATTAATCCAGTAGTTTAGGAACGCGCAACCTACAAGAAAACAGCTACGCAGCTGGGAACATTATGTTGTATAAAGCTAATTAGTTGCAGAAACATGTACACTCTCGAATATCCGACTATGAACACCTAGGAACACAGATTTATTCCTCAAACTATCTCAACTTCCTGCTAAATTTCCCTACTGTTTCCATGAAATAACGAAAATAAATTTTTGTGGGATTAAATTAAACTGTTCCACTTTATTCATAAGAATCGTCCCCAGTTAACTATAATCGTTTCCCGTTGTATCTACTATCTACAATCGATATATAGTTTAGCCACACATTTTAAAACTTTAATTACAAAATTCAACGTGTATTTAAGATGACCGTTTATTAATGGGTGAGGGATAATCGTCTAACTGGGAAATCGCATAATTGGAGGGAACGTATACCGTATAACAGTCTAACGGAAAGTTGTCTAACAGGAAATTCGAATAATGGAAAATCGTCTAACTGGAAATTCGTGTAATAGAAAATCGTCTAATCGCGCTACCGCGCTCGCTGCGGTTGTACATATAACATCGGAAACCGCAGTTAGACGTTTATCCATCATACGATTATCCATTATTCGATATTCCGTTTAGACGATTTTCCAGATTTTTTAATTATGCAGATATTAGACAATTACCCCATTAGACGATTTTCCAGTTAGACGTTCGTCCGACGCCCCTTTATTAAATGTGAAGTGGTAGTCTACCATTCAAAAACAGAACTAACAATAAGAAAAAAACAGCCAAGTTTCCTGCCTAACATAATAGTAAGGAAAATTGGAAATTAAGCCAACAGCGAAAATCATACACAAGAAATAACGTAACATAATAGTGCATCATTCAGAATTAAAGCTGCCACCAAGTTTTGGTTCTACTTCTCACTAGTAAGTAGCACCTGAACCCTTGCGAATTTTACATTGAGAACGTGTGACTAGCAAGAGAGTTACAAACATGGAAACAACTGACAAACCCTAATCTGGAACGGGGCGAGGGATAATCGTCTAACTGGAAAATCGCATAATTGGAAGAACGTATACCGTATAACAATATAATGGAAAATCGTCTAACACGAAATTTGTATAATGGAAAATCGTCTAATGTCCCTGCCTCGCTCGCGCTGCCACGCTCGCTGCGGCTATACATATAACATCAGAAACCACAGGTATATTTTTGTTCACTTTGACGTTTATCCATTATACGATTACCCGTTATACGATATTCCGTTTACACGATACTCCAGATTTTTTATTTAGGCAGATATTAGATAATTATCCCATTAGACGATTTTTCCAGTCAGACTTTTGTCTGATGCCCCATCCGGGATTACATTAGGGAGGGAAGGTGTAGGTGTGAAGGGTTTAGCGCTAATCCCATTTCTGAAACATTTTAGATATAGAATACGTTCTCAGACGTTTTGCGTGAAACACGTAGACAAGTGTTTTGCAGATGGTATTAGCTGAGAAAATATCTTTGAAAAAGTTAACATTTTTATAGTGGTGCAGACGTGAAAAGTGTTTATAAAAACACACTCGCGTTTTTTATACAACCCTTTTATTGCGCGTCGGCAGCTAGGTCATTAGCACCAGTCAAACTCAACTGAATTCGGGTTTTGTTTCTGTTTTTCGGTTTGTCTGTGAGTGTGTTTGTCTGTTTGTTTAAAACGCTATAACGTTCGCAATTTTGTTCTGATCAGATTGAAATTTCATGTAAAGAGAGCTTTGGTTCATGAAAGAAACATGTTCGAAGATGAAATTCCTACCTCAAATATTTTCGGAGATATTCTCGTTTTAGCCAAATTGTTTGCATGATTTTCAGCAGAAGCGGTGAGAAAGTGGCAGTAAGGGAACCCGATATACAAAGCAAGTGGCCCCGAAAGTGCCTCTGCGTGCCTCGTTTGCTACGAACGATGTGGCCTCCAGTAACTTACGAAGTATCGCGCCTCCTTATGATGCATTGACAATCGGATGCGTCAACAATACAACGGAAATCACAAGTAACTGTAGAATATGTTGCTCGGCCGAGTATTTGTAAACTGCACAACTGAGTTGCATGCCAAGTAAACACATACAACACAGATCCGAAGAAAGGTTTTAAGATGAATGCTCTGTTTTTATTGCAACTCGTATGTTTTTCGAAGTTGTGCTTAACGAACCCGTTTATGGTTAACAAAATAAACACTGCTACAAAAA
This sequence comes from Lithobius niger, assembly GCA_023313725.1. Taxonomy (NCBI): domain Eukaryota; kingdom Metazoa; phylum Arthropoda; class Chilopoda; order Lithobiomorpha; family Lithobiidae; genus Lithobius; species Lithobius niger. The sequence goes on from JAHWFP010176658.1 coordinate 14,103, forward strand.
AAAAATACTATTTTATTTTTAACACTTCCGTCATAATGCGTTTTCAGAAGGCATGCACCATAAAGTGCCGCAATCAGCGCTTAAGCTATTACACGTCTGAGACATTTTAAACACGACAATGTTTTGAACGTTCTCTTCTCAGAGAAATGGTATTTGCAAAACGCTTTAGTATGATTTGCAGCTCAAAATTTGTAAAATAATTTTTCAGGTATGTCGGAAACGTACGTGTTTGTTTTGAGACATTTGTATTGGACTTTGCACTACAACTTTAGTGTATTCAAACAAACGATTATACGATAGGCGGTATAGTTTCAGTTCGAGCGTAACGCCTGTCATGTAAATGGCCCTACAAACCGTGGGCCCTGTATCTACTTCCCGTTCAAGTAATACATTATGCAATTAAAAGTGCATTAGGCCGTAAATAATTCTATCTGTCCTGAATCAAAATTGAATTTTTATTTTTAGCCCGTAATGACAACAAGCAGCACGACGCCACTTCATGCCTCAACCGATCGTTACAACGATTCACTTTAAAATATTGAAAACGTCAATGATACCTAACCACCCACTAATCTCCATTACTGTCGACTTATAGAAGCAGTCGCTATTAATATCTAAAGTTCATGCCTACGGCAAACGAAGGTGATACCATCTCGTCATCATGAAAATCTCAGGTGTCATTTTAAAGCTTGCTTCGGCGCTTGAGACCCCTCTCTCTCTCTTCCGATTTAGTGTTGAATTTCTCTTTAAATTGAATTTAAATTGAATGGGTATTGTGTTTGATGGACCGTTTGCAACATGGGGCGGTTTGCGCTCTCATGTGTTTGTCGCAGAAGGCGTGTATCTCGTGTGTGTATTTTTGCGCACACTGGCTATTAAACGCTGATTATCGTTCGCTTTGCTCACTCAATTAGCGTTTCTCTTAACCAACAGGCACTTACAGATGAATACTATAAGATCCAAACCTTTAGCCCGCCGGCTTTGTTTTTTTTTTGTGTGTGGGAGAGGCAGAAAGTAAAGAATGTTTTCAACATTTAACCGAGTTTTTACTGATCCTTTAATTTTAATCGTCCCCAACGACAGAAACTTTGGCCAGCGGTTTAATATTAACAGCTGCATTTACCTGAAGCATTGTTTTATCCATTAAATGTAACGTTTCAGGTTTGCCAACCGCCATTCAGCTTACAATCATCGAATCATTATTGGAAGAGATTGGTTTAAGTAGTCTCCTAATATTACAACTGCCAGGCAGTGCTCATTAGAGTTCGTTTGCGCACGAGAATTTCAGAAAATTGGACAGGAGGAGGAGGCGGAGGCGGAGCGGCTAACAATGTCAAAATGTTACAATGCTGCAACATGTAACAATAGGGTAACAGTAGGTGAGGCGCACAATATCGGATTATAGCTCACTCGAACAAGATGCAACAATGGTTGGGTGCCGGGAAACTAACATTGTCGTTGTTTGAGCTAGCTAGCTCGTTATGGAGAACCAAAATTGTGGAGAACCAAAATGGTCTTGATTTTTCCTTAACTCTTAAAGTTTTAAACCGTAGGGTGAAAAGTTTTTAATTTTCAGCCTCAAAATTGGGCGGCCGACATGACTGAGTGACTTATTTACTTTTTCAATGCGGCCTTCGGGAAGCCAGTTGAATTGTTTCCGCGATTGTTGCCACGATACTGAAACAATCCCGAATCAACTACTCATCGAGATGACGCATGCTAAATCCAGAAATACGCTAATGTGTTGCCATCAAATAATAATCATGGGATAAACCTTCGGCGGAACCTAAACATAAGTATCCTTTTCTAATGTTCCGTGTTTTCGAAAACAAAAATCGGTGGACAGTGGACACATATAAAATGGAAGCGAAAAAAGCCAACAAATTAAGCAAAAACGGCTCCGCCGTTTAGAAAAAAAAACATTAGAGCTCGTATCCCCATACTCACAGACCTGAAGGTACACGAATAAAAACGGATTAGAGTTCACTCGAACGAAACGAACTATAATTTGAACTCCAATTCGCAAACCGTAAACCCACAAACACACAAAATAGACGCCATAAACAGCAAAACGCTACAAAATTGAAAGATAAAAATGCATACACAAAATGAATACAAATTATAGTTCGTTGCGTTCGAGTGAACTCTAATCCGTTTTTATTCGTGTACCTTCAGGGCTGTGAGTATGGGGATACGACCTCTAATGTTTTTTTTTTCTAAACGGCTCAGTTAATTGTTTAATTCATGTTATTTGATTCCTGCAGGTGCTAGTACCTTTCCATCCAACGTGACAACTCGATATTAATAATAAAGATAATGAAGATACAGTGTTAAAGGGTAAATATGTGATTTAGGCTTGTATTGGACTTTTACGTGCCACGCGGTGCGAAACTGAGTAGAGGAGCTTCTCGTACTATGCTATGCTGATGTTTGGCGCATCTGTAACTTTTCATCCATTCGTAAGTATCATTTCCAATTTTTCGCATGCATTGTATCCATTTGTGGATTTAAGTTCGTAAATAAATAAATTTAGGAAAGAGTTTACGGAGGATTTTTGATTTTTATATCAAAATTAATCATACATTAGTTCTAACCTTTTCAGTCACGGTGTCATAAAAAAGAACGACTAAAAGACGGGCAAGGCGCAACGCGAGCTTTGTGTGGAGTCCCCGGACTGAGCGTCCTCGTCTGCAAATAAGTAAATATAGGTTTGACTCCCATGACTCACATAACTATACACGGGAATTAAAGCAAAAGTCACTGATATTACTTCGTGACTGAAAGGTCTAATCATTATTCAGGGAAGTAAGAAATTAATGTAAAACTAAAAAAAGATCATGGCACATAAAACACATAAAACTGTAACTAAGGCTTGAAGTAAAACTGATGGGAAAATTCATTCGATTTACTAACCGTATGCTTCTCTGAATTAGGGCGGGTTTACGCAAGGACTCGCCTTTGTATTCTCGCAGCTAGAATTTAATCGTGAAGGCAAATGAATCGTTGCCATAGTAACAACGTTATCTGGATTATCTAAAGTCGACGTCGTTTAAATGAATACCTCCTGACGAAATTTTCCCAGTCGCTTCTGAACTCTCATTATTCAGCGTTTTCATTGCGAGTCGACATAGCTAACACCGCCGCCGTGTTGGAATTTCACATAATTTCTAGCTTCTAGCTGCGAGAATGCAAAGGCGAGTCGTTGCGTAAACGCACCCTCATACGGTTAGAGTACCGATTGAAAGCCTAAAATTCTTATTAATTATCAACTTTCAAACAAATAAACAAGAATAGTTCCGTACAAACATTTTGATTAAAATAAAACCACGCCATGTGCGTTCGCTAAAGACAGTTAATTGACAAATAGGGCTGTTTACACTTGAACACAAAATGAACAATCCAAACGTACTTCACAGCATTTGACACAACAACAGGAAAGAATTTAAATATCCATTTTTGCTACTGTTTCTCGCCACTCCATGTCACTGCTAAGCAATTGTCTGAATGTATAGAGTTTAAATAAGTATTGCTTTTACAGTTAAAAAGTTTTTTTTTCCTTGATTCATAGTAACGCGTTAGATAAAGGGCTTGTTTATCGAATACGTGAATCGCCCAGAGAAGGCGTGTGGCGCGGCGTCTGAAAAAAATGTTGCTTCCTAACCGCGTTGTACGCAATGCTGGCACGGAAAGGTACAAGCGAATCGTTACACCACTGGTTATTACGCCACTTGATACTAAGTTCAGTTTATAAAAACGAATTCATCCAAAAAATTTTTTATAATTGGAATTAGAAAAATCTAACGTAATTTCAGGTGAGGGTTATGCCAAGTGTTACGTTGATGTTACCAAGGCGGGGGGAGGGGAGGGCGGTACAAATTGTTGTCAGGGTCTTTAGGTGCACGTATGGGCAGAATGGTGCTGTAAATTATAGCATGACATGTAAAGAGTCAGGCCGGGTTTACGCAACCTCTCACTTTTGCATTCTCGCAGCTAGAAGCTAGAAATCACCTCAAATTCCAACATGGCGGCGGTTTTATGTCTGCCTCCTCGCAACGAAAACAAAAAATAACGTGAGTTCAGAAGCGTTTGGGAAAATTGTTTCGTCATGAGTAATCTTTATATTATTGGCACGGATTATAAGACTGCAAGTATTTACTCAAACGATGTCGGATTTAGCTAATCCATTTAGCGTTGTTGCCATGGCAATGTCACCTTTGCCATCGCGATTGAGTTCTAGCTGCGAGAATGCAAAGGCGAGTCGCTGCGTAAACGCGTCCTCATCCTGGTCAGCTAGAAAATATTCTAAAGTTGTCCGTCCCTTAACATTTCTGATTTTGTTTCCGAGATGACCATGGAAACTGAATTATGCCAATTTTCGTGGTGTTGGCAGCGTGGTGTTGCGTGGTAATGGACATAACTTTTTTTTGGCAGGAAAGCCACTCGGTCAGCAAAACAGAGCTTGTAATTTCCGTAATTCCTAAACTAACGTACCGAATTTCGTTCCGTTTTTTTTTCAATGGCCATGTCTTGCCAATGTCTACAAGTTTCTAATTTGCACTAGGGTTCTACGAAGCATGGTTAAAAAGTTAGCATCATGATGAGCTTTAAAATGGGCATCAAGGTCATTGAGCGACACGTGATTAGTTGACCCCCTGTTCGCCTATATACCATGCAACGTTACATTGCCCTAGCAGTAACCATCTGTAATCGCCAGGGGTGGCCCTTCCTTTCTGCCCCACCCTGTATAAAAATGCGATTCTGATCTCGCTGGTTTAGGACACAAACTGACACGCTGGTTTAAGGGCACGTTTACGCATCTACTCGCTTTTGCATTCTTGCAGCTGAAATTTTATCGGGATGGCGAAATTGTCGTTGTCATGGTAACAATGCTTCCTGAGTTAGCAAAATCCGACCTCGTTAGAGAAAATGCTTGCAGTCTTATAATTCGTGACAGAAAGATAAAGAATTCCTTCTGACGAAACAATTCCCCCAATCGCTTCTAAACTCAATCATTGACGCGTTTCATTGCGAGCTGGTAGAGGTAAAACCGCCGCCATGTTGGAATTTCAGACAATTTCTAGCTTTTAGCTGCGAGAATGCAAAAACGAGTCGTTGCGAAACGTGCCCAAAGGCCCTTCTACTTTAAGCCGCGTGCACTTTTGGCGTCCACTTTAAAAGCGGGTTGCCACCAAATTAACATCAGCAGCATTTGGCCCTATAAGGCAGTGACACAACGTTGTATTATTGTATATAACTCTATGGTGGAGCCAGTAACTGGGTTAGCTGCAAGGGGCACTGGAGGGAGAAAAGAAGGGCGTCTTACTGAAGACAATGCTGTTAAGAGTGGATTTCTTAGGCCTATAACGTGCCATTTTTGTCGATTTGTTGGTAGCTGCTGACATTTTTAAGCAAGTGGAATGTTTATTTTCCGATTACAACCTCGCAACATAAGGGATTGAAGAAAACAACGGGTTTTTAAGCCTAAGAAATCCGCTCTCAAAGCACTGTCTTGACTAGAAATGCCGTTGTTTAACCCTCCATTTCAATCTAGTGCCCCTTGCAGCTATCTCTCTTGTAGCCAATATGACGTCACTTGCCCCTGTTTTATTGAGTTTTCTCTCGCAGCAAGCAAAGGAATGCACAAATCAACACCTTTAAACACAACAAACAAGCAACGAGCCTCCTTAATTATTGAGTAAAAATTTGGGACGTCCTCGTGCACCTGGGAGCAAGCTATAAAGATTAACGATATTACTCTCACTAGATGGCGCCAGGGTATTTTCTTTATATTCTACCGTGGCGCCATCTAGTGGCGTTAATATTGTTTATTTTTACATCTTGCTTCCAGGTGCACGAGGACGAACCAAGTTTTTACTCAATAATTCAGCTGGATCGTGGTTTGTTTGTTGAGTTAAAAAGATATTTCTTTGTGTATTCCTTTGCTGGCTGCGAGCAAGTGCTAGAGATGGAGCTAGATGCTCCAAACTTTCGTTTGGTGGAAACCCACCTTTAAGCCCTCTCCAGACGGATGAAAATTTCGTGAATGCGTTACTACGTGCCAACAAGGTCAAAAGTGCTGCACTCAAGTAGTAATTATTGCGTTATTGATCAATGTTGACGTGTTTAGCAAACCATCCTACGACGCCAAGCAGTCGCGAGCAGCCAATCTGGTTAGGGCTTTTAGTGTTGCCTTTTCGTCATAGACCGAGGGTACACGGAGGTT
>JAHWFP010176668.1:0-10499 GCA_023313725.1 Lithobius niger
TAGTCAAAAATCAATTTTGCAGAATAAGCGATTTTTCCAATGGACTTTTAATGTTAATATTGTTATAATGTTAATAATGCCAGGTGGGCGCCTCTAAACATTTTTAAAGATTTTTTTTCTTTTGGGATAATAATTGGGAGGTCAAAGACCAACTTTTCCGCGCTATCACTATTTGGAATTTTTAAAAAGCATTTTTTTTATCCTCCCTAATGTGCACTGGTATAAAATGTGAAAACAAAGCCAGTAGAACAAGTGGCAACAATAAAAACTAATATTTCGGTCTCAACATTACAAAGGGCGTTACCCTCTTCAGAGTAAAAAGCAATAAAAATATTTTTTTTTAAAAACCTTACGTTACGTTACATTCGGATTCCGCCATTCTGGCGTCGTTGATTTAAAATGGCCAATTCTAAAACATAAAGTTGTGGTAAAGAGTAGGAAGTATTCAGCAATGTTGTGATTGGATTATATACATGATAAATGTCCCTAAAAATGTATATCAGCCAAGGATATATAACTATAGAGCATCGTCAACAACGCCATATAGGACAGTGACATGACGTAGTATTATTGTATAGTATAACTCTATGGTGGAGCCAGTAACTGGGTTAGCTGCAAGGAGCACTGGAGGGAGAAAGGAGGATCGTCTTATTGAAGCCAATGCTATTAGACTAGATTTCTTAAGCATATAATGCGCGATTTTTGTTGTTGGAGAAAACAACGGTTTTTTAAGCCTAAGAAAACCGCTCTCAAAGCACTGTCTTGACTAGAAGTGCCGTTTTTCACCTTACATTTTAATCTAGTGCACCTTGTAGCTATGCCCTCCAAATGGTGTAAAGTAGCCAATTTGACGTCACTTGCCGCTGCTCTATTGGCTAGAACTAGCATCTGGAGAGATAACTACAAGGGGCACTAGATTAAAATGGGGGAGGGGGAAATAACAGTACTTCTAGTCAAGGCAGTGCTTTAAGAACGGATTTCTTAGGCTTAAAAAAAGACTGTTTTCTCCAATCTCTTCCGCTACGAGGTTGTAATCGGAAAAGAAAAGATTCCACTTGTTAAAAATTTCAGCAACTGCCAACAAATGGACAAAAATCACACGTTTTAGGCCTAAGAAATCCATTCTAACAGCATTGGCTTCAGCAAGACGCCCTTCTTTTCCCCCTCCAGTTCCCCTTGCAGCTAACCCAGTAACTGGCTCCAGTATAGAGATATATATAATGTTTGACGTTGTTGTCACTGCTCTATAGATCCCAAGATTCATTAATTTGCGACGGTATTTACAAAGACGCGCTTGTACCAAATGGGAGCATGGAGGAAGAAAAACGGACATGACGAACGGGTCAGGCCGTGAGACTAAGGGGAGAATAGAAGTTCTGTACCAGGGCAAGAAATGGGAGGAATCGTGCAATGAATGGCAGACAATGCGAGGGATGCAGAGTGAAAGGAAGCTGAGGAACAAATGAAACAAGAAAAAAAGGGATGATGGAAACAGAAAGGAGAGGGGAGGGTTGGTTTAAGAAAAAGGATCGGAACGGTAAGAAGCTGACGAGGCCCGGGCGGGGGGGGGTTGTGGCAGGTTAACATTAGCTTGTCATAAAAACCTTGATGCGTGTAATTGTAAACTGTTATCTTTGTACGGTCCTTTAATTTCGCCGTGGTTAATAAAGCTGGAGCGACTAGAGAAGATGGTTCATTCCTGACTTCCGGTAGCATTGAGTTTGTGAAAATATACTGACAGGTACCGTGGTGTGACGTAATATTCACCAATTCCGCCTAAGTAGCCCGAACAGCCAATCAGTTTGCTGAAAGGAAGCACGTGATTGGCGGATTTGCACAAACCGGAGTTTTAAAAATGAAATCTCTCTGAATTTCCGTTTATCGAGCAAGCCAACATTTTACATTTTCTAGAGGCGCTTTTCTGGTGTAATATGACGTCATTAACACCAACATGGCCGACTCCTCGCTATAGATTGCCGTCTCCTTCCCGCAACATGGCTGCCTCCTTCGTTTAATCCTTGGCCTGACCCGGAAGTAAGTTTGTTAAGAAGCCATAAATGGCCTACTGGTGCTTCTTGTCCTACCAAATTATCGTTCTTCTTTGGTGGTTAAGAAGAGAATTTCCTTGAACTCAATGACTCGAGACCACGCTATGCAGTATAGGTTATCGCCTGATTCCCGAGTGTTGAGAACTAACAACGTCGAGGGCCGCAGGCACGAGCGATTGTTAGTTCTTTGCACGAGAGAAGCAGGCGATAACTCATTTATCTACCGAAGTCCGCATCTCTGCCCGACAATAAACAAGCACGCGTCGTCAATAATGATGTAGTAGTCCAACAATGTAAGGCGGAAAAGAAAAAAAGTTTTCTTTTTTGTATAGTGTTCTATTATGTATTCGGAACTGTATTCGAGGATTTGTTTGATTTGTCGATTGATGGTTATATTTCGGAAGAGAGTACGGAAAATAATGTAGGAGATGGTTGTGCCGGAAGTCGTTGCACAAGGGCCCCCGTATATTGGGGGTGGAGCCATGCTTCCCCCCCCCCCGCTCTTGCTCCTTTTCTTTGCCTTCTTGCATTTTAGGAGACAGAATCATGAAGAAAATCCATAAATACAAAATCAAAATCGTTTAAACAAAGGCTATCTAGAGGATCTGTAACACTGTTTAGGCCAAAATAAGGCACGTCCCAAAAGAAAGGAAAGAAAAGGTGTTCAAAAAAAGGGCCCCTATTATTATTTTTTTTTTTAGCTGTTCTGCACGCGCCCTTGTCGGTGCGACCGACACTTTACATAGAACGAACCATCCATCAGTAAACAAAAATGTCCGCCGAAACTACCGATTTGAAAAGAGGTTTTAAAGCACTACTATTAATTTTCACAGTGGGTGTCATATTGTAATGAATTTTAATGCTTGAATGTTACATATTTTGCCCGTTATTGGGATGAAAAATAACTTTCCGTTTAAAAAAATATTTAATTTACTCAATGGGCGTAATACGGGTTTCGTTAAAAAAATCGATTGCTGAGAAGTTCTCAGAGCCCTCGTTCATTGGTGTGTTCCTGCGTCCTTGTCTTGTCACAAAGGGTTGAGATGCAGATATCGATAGATAAGGCCGGTTATCACCAAACTAATATGATAACAGACTTATAAACACTGGTCTAACAGTAACTATCGCAGAGTTTTTTTTTTTTAACTTCACTGCTGACGTTTTGCCTTTCCGAGGCTGGCTTTCCGCTGAATCCAAAGAATAAAGACGACAGACCGGCTTTTTGTGCTTGTATTACTTGTTTAAGCAAAATTTACAAAATTGCATAGCAATTCCGCAGAACATTCGCAATAAACTAAAAATGCAGTAATTTACTCGACTATGTAAATAGAATTATACCACGCGCCATGGCTGTTTGCTGTGACGTGCATATCACGTGACTGGGCTAGTCCAATCAGACGGCCAAACAGCCGTTGTTCTCGTTCGTCATTGGCTAACTCATGGTGACGTCACGGCAAACAGCCATTGCGCATGGTTTACGTACTGCCCAGTGAACGAAGTGAATGAAGTCCCATTTTAAACCCTTTGCTATATCTGTCTGCTTTTTGTTCTTCAGTTTCGGCCAAAAGCAAGAACCGAGTCAAACGAAATCTGGCAGGAATGTTTTTTTGAAATAATGCTGGACGATGTATGCCCTTGACTTGTGCAACGAAAACAATTTTACGATGAAGGATAAAATTTGAGGTAGAGCACTGGACAGAAATAAGTCTACGAAAAATTTATTCCTAATTAAATTTCCTTTTCGAGTATTCAGTGTATTACCTTTAACTTTTACTTCATTAATGATGTGCACGGGTAGCTGCGAACGCTGGGGCGTCAGATTCGATAGACGTCGGTCCCAGCTGTGCATCTCTGGCTCTTGCAGACCCGGGTTCGATCGTACGTATATGATTGAAGTCCTCTCTCCAGCAAAACTAAAACTATTAATTTCTCTGTTTCTATTCAATACATTTCGACCAAACTTGGCCAGATAGTAGATAGCAACTTTTCCAAACTTTACACCAACTTTTTGCAATTCCGTGCAAGAGTAAACGTAGGAAGCCACACGTAATTTTGAAAACTGTTCACTTCTTGTTGTTCTTGTTCTGGTTCTTGTTCCTCTTGGCTGACACGGTTTCAGAAAAAAACTACTGCACCTACCTAAAATCTGAAACATGATCTGAGCCAGAAATTTCCCTGGGATTCAACCTTACAGGGACCACTTTTTCAATTGGTGGATCCATTCCGGGGTTACGGGACCCTAAACGATCATTTTGATTGTTTTACATTGTTTTAACCATTGTGTTTAGGGAACAATGGCACTCAGCAAACTCCAGTTCCATTCTTCGTGCATGCAACAAGCGACTGCATGCATAAACCTTTATAGCGCGACACCATAGCCGTTAACAAGAACACAACTGTGATCTACGGAGCTTGATTTTGTACGGCATATGTGATAGCACATATTGTTGTTGAAAATTTGCAAGCTAAGGCTTGAATGTTCAATGGACGGCAGTGGTGGGGGAGGAGGAGTTACCAGCCTCCCCCTACGCCCCAAAAAAGAAAAATATGTAAGATTTTGTTGTATGGCGGGAAGAAGGGTAATTAGTTTAGACTTATTTATGCTAAATTTTTTGGGTTTAAATAACAGTTGTGCAGTTTCTGTTACTGGCACCCTAGTTTTACTTGGCGGGACGAAAAAAAAAAACATAACTACAACAACCACAAAAAAACGTTGTTCTACACTTATTTTGTGACGAGGCCCTGTGGTAGTCAGAATGATTACAATGTTTAGGAATTTTTGTTGTTGTTAGAAATAAATGTAACTTATGGCTATGGTCTTTGATGGGAATGCTATGCAAGCAAACCGACTGAGGGTTGGTGGTGGAGCTTTAGCAGGAGATTGTTAAAAGTGTAAAACATTAACACCTCCAATCTCATTGCACGAATGTGAAAAATAACTAGCACACTATGACAAGTACTTCAGCACATTTCTTTGTTTTGAGTTTCGTTTTGCCATTTCAAGGATTTTAATCTTTCTTACCTTTTTTAACTGCTTACGCATGTAATGCATAAAGCAGTTATTGAAATACAGTCAGGGAGAAAAAGGGGCTTGCGTCGTGAGCTATTGTTAAATAACGTTTCGTCCCACTCCAGTCGTTTATTTGAACGGGTCATGCCTATCACCCTTATCGTATGGCCGGAAGTGACTGAAATATTAGTCGATTTTTCATGATTTCGATAAGACGACGTGCCAGCAAAATCTAGGCGTTGTTATTGAACAGTTTATGGCTAAATCGTTTGCATATGAAGAGTTGTAGGTCCTTGACTAAAAATTGTTGCCAATTATGTTTTTGTATGAAAAAAAGTTGAACCGGAACTGGCCCAGCTTAATTCAGATTTTGACAACATGCACGGAAAACGGAATTCTATCTGCTGTTGGGCTATTGGAGAATCACTGAAAAAAAATGGCGGCTACTTTACGGTTCGCGGGAAGGCTGTCCTAGGATTCTATGCGTATTGGCAATTCGTGCAGTTATGTGGCTCCTGCTAATCAGGTAATTATTGTTTAATCGATTATTTAGTGTAACAGTTTGTTGTAGTATAATCAATTCGACAAACGTGTGAGACATCGGGATAGTGCATACTAGGTGCGTAGCTAACGGAATAAAGGCATTATAAATTCATTCCACGATCACCTTCGATAGTAAAATAAGCAATAGAGGGAACAAATTTACTTTACGTGGCTTATGGGAAGAATAAGGGCTCCTCGCCGATTGATCTCTCGTTGAGCTAGAATGACGTAAAATGATCAACTGAACAACAAATTTTTGGGGCAAAGGCTTCGTTTGGCCGTCAGAAATTATTGAAAACCGCACTCTTTGCGCTGACGGACGAGAGACCGTGTTCTCAGCTGATGTTTTTTTCCCGTAAACAGTTCAGATAGGTGGGTTGTTATTGTCAGTTTCGTGTGGTTTTGTTGTTATTGCCGGTTAGGTTAGGCATTTCACTTGAGGTAATGAACTGGTTGGGGTTTGGCTTCACTTTCCGGACTTTCGCTCAGTTTCAAGCTTTCTGGCGCAGCGCGGTGCTAACTTTGGACCTTCACCACGGCCAAACGGTGCGTTTTCCCCAAAAAATGGAAGAGGAAAACATTACTTAGCAGGTAATTCTTAGTCCATTAAAAAAAAACGGACGAAAGCCCGTTTTCTTCCCATGTTCCCTTTACGCACATGGCCCGAAATTCGAAAAAAAAAAGAGAAAAAAGCCTACCTTTAATTTTCACGGAAGGCACTACAAATTGGTCCCAAATTGCGGAAACTCGTTAAATCATCATTAACATAACCTAACCAATTAACTGCCCCAGTATGAAATGCCAAACCCAGTATGAAATGCCAAACCCAGTATGAAACGCCAAACCCCAACCAGTTAACTACCTCAGTATGAAATGCAAAACCCCAAACTTACCTAACCTAACTGACAATAACAACAAAACCACACAAATCCACACGAAACTGACAATAACAACCCGCCTATCGGAACCACTCAATAGAGAGCTTTGTCTTTCGTCTATGAAAATAATAGTGATCATTGCCTGACCTATTTTGCGTTGCAAACGAATGTTCTTTTTTTATTATTTTTATTATTTGGAAATCTCATAGCATGCTAGGGCTGCAGTAGCTCCAATGTGGTAACTAAGTTGATAATCTACCAGCACACCATGGTTCTGGGATGCAGATTCCACTTGGGCTTCCTTACAGTTTTAAAAACAGAACTGGTTGATAAACGAGTCAGGGACTATTCTGCTCGACGGCATCTTCAAAAATCTATTTTGGGTGCTTTCTTCGTAAATTGCCGTAAACATTCAATACAATCTCCTTAGCTTGCTTCAGACGAATATACACACCAAGCGATGAAAGCGATGATAAAACCGCTGTTGGTCATGCCCCATGCGACCACCATCCTATGGGATAATCATTACATAATTTTGTTTCCATGGCTTTACGAGTGTCGAATGCATGATTACTATTAAGAAATTCTTTACGTAATTTTGTTCCCAAGTCTTTACGAGTGTCCAAGGCATACAATATGTAAAATTTACCAAATTAATGCATTATTTAGTCATGCACCGCGTTGGGATTACTGTATAGGAACTCTTTTTTTGTTGGGGATGGGTTGTGCAAAAAAACTGCTGTGAGTTGACTTTTGTTCGTGTCAGGCTCTGACGTCACATTTCTGATGTCGACGATGCCTGGTTACAGGATACAGATACGCATTCATCTGGTGCCTGAGCTTCTCTCTGGTTTTAAAAATGGACCTGGTCTATAGAGCAGTGACACGACGTAGTATTATTGTATATAACTCTGTGCTGGAGCCTTAATGGGTTAGCTGCAAGGGGCACTGCAGAGAGAAACAGAAGGGCGTCATACTGAAGCCGATGCTGTGAAGAGTGATTTCTTAGACCTAAAACGCGCGATATTTGTTGTTGGAGAAGACAACGTTATTTTAAGCCTAAGAAATTCGCTCTTCCGTTGTTTTTCCCTCCATTTTTATGTAGTGCACCTTGTAGTTATGCCCTCCAAAACCCATACTGGTGCCAATATGGCGGCAAATGTCACTGCTCTATACACGAGTCAGGGACGATATTGTTTGACGGCGTATTTAAAAGCTTGATTCTTTAAAAGTTGGATTCTTTCTTCGTAATTGCCTAAAGTATTCAGTAGAATTTCCTTCGCTTGCCTTCAGACGAATACAATAATCACCAAGCAATGAAAGCAATGAAAACAACAATGTCGGTGTGTACCCCATATGACCAACAACATCGTATGGGATAGACTTTGCGTCATTTTGTCGCTAACGTTTTACGAGTGTCGAACACAATCATGTTTACTATTAAGAATCCTTGTGATGCATACGATATACAAATTTACCAAATTCTTGCGTTATTCAGTCACGCGCCGCATCAGGATTTAACGGGGACTACTTTCTGTTGGGGGAGGGGTTGCAGAAAAAAAGTCTCTGTGAGTTGGCTTTCGTTAGTATCAGGCGTCGACGTCAAATTTTTGGAAGGTGGGAATTTTAGCAAGTCCGGTTTGTGCTTTAAATTCCCGTCGTTCTTGGCAACGAAATTGATAGAACCAGGAGCAGAGCAACCCTCCCCCCCCAAAAAAAAATCCCTTTTTTTCGTTATCTGTGTCATTATTTGGAAAAAAAGTAGGAGCAGACCAACTCCCTTCCTCCCCCCCCCGTCCCTACCCCTAAAAAACCCTGTTTTGTAGTCGTGAGGGAAAAAAGTAGGAGTGGAGCAAATCCATTTTCCCCCTCACTCACGCCCCATCAAAAAAAGTCCTGCATTTCCTTCCTTGGGAAAAAATAAGTAGTTAGGAACAACCAAAACAGACTGCAGTTTTTCCTTTGACCGCTACGTTCTCATGGTCTGTTAAACGTCATTGTAACTATTGAACATGGTTGAGACACGTGCTTTCTTGCTCCTCACACGTTGTGTAAACATTACAAAATGGCGACCACAGGATGATGATGATAATGCGGAAGTACACGCCCTGTGCCACTTTCAAATGAAGAGTGGCGACTACATCTCTCCAGCTCCATGGTTATAATTGGGCATTAACCAATGCCATTCAATGCAATGCATTATTCAGCATCAACAATGAAGAATTCCATCCGCCTTCACATAAATTTAAACCTCAACTGGATTTCCCTACCTAAGACTAAGACTAACAGTAAGGAGAGAGAGGTGCTACAATAACGTGACACTTATTACTCATAAGAAAAAAACCAGCACAAAACGGCTAAGTCCCACACACGGTCAAAGTGTCGGGGCTCAAAAACTGGTCGTGTAAACTTGATGAGCAAACCGAGCCTGTAGTAATCGGTGAAAATGTAATGCTGTTCAAAATGCGCTAGACTTCAGTTTGACTGGATAAACCTATTTTTTGTGGGAATGGTAGTCGTAGAATTGAGAAAATTGGTAACGTACGATATTCATTACGATCACGTGTTGCACAAATAATGGAAACTAAGAGTATGATATTCTATAGCAATACAGACAGCTTTTTCTACGAGTTGAAGACTGATGATTTCTGATACAAGTTCCTACCCTTTAGATCATCCATTGTTGTAATCTAGACAACAAAGCACGGTAGACATTATTAAAAATGAATGTGAAGTAAGATTTTGCGAAATTTTATCTGAGTTAATATTAAATTGTATTGCTTTACTTGCAAGGATGTTGTTAAAAAGGTAGGTAAAGGGATACAGAATGCTGTTTTACAAAACACAATTACTTATGATTATTATACAGAGTCCTAATGAGTACTAAAGAGTCCACATACTATTTTTCTGAGTATATGCCGCTTGCTATCATGGTGGAAGGTAGAGGAGCGGGGTATAATTACCCCAGTACCTTTTCGCTGTGCGCATGCACAACTTACCGAGCTAATCTTAAAACAGACGCCAACTGCTAGTTAACGACTGCCGCTTTTGACTCGTATATATACCAGCTCGAAAACTCGACGTATTCATTACGAATTTCGTATTTTAACATCACACTTTATAATTTTTTAGGCTAGTATATTATAATTTTTCTTCGGTGATCTATTGGCATAAATAATTTTAATTTTTACCGTCTTAGTCTTTTAGTTTTTCGATCCCATGGTAATTATTAACAAACGATTAAAAATTAGTACAGGAACACACACAGTGCCATCTCTCGGCGGATTTCAGCAATACATAGTTAATGCGGCATGTTTGAAGGGAGAAAGTCGCCGACGTAGCATCATCTGTAACTTCTCATTGGAGACAAATAATTTTATGAACTGATAAACTGATAAGCTAATAAATATCACTACATTATAAATATTAATAATAACACAAAGAATATTTAGTTCTTTTGTTATTATTTATTTTGAATTGGGTATACTCCAATAAAACAGCCCTCTAGCATTTGTGGATAATATGGCTAAAAAAATTTTCGCACGCAGCCTGTAACCAAACTAAACCTAATGCTAATTAATTTGAAATTATATCCCTCGCGCTGCACGTTCGGGATATAAGTGCAAAATAATTAGCAGTCGTTAGTTTCAATGTCTGGTTACAGGCTTCGTGTGAAAACAGTAGCTGTATTATCAACAAAAGCTCTAGGGCTATTATTACTGAAATAATCTGTACTTGTATCCATCAGGTATACAAATTATCAGAATAAGCTAGATATAATGGTCTCTGACACCAAGTGACGTGTGTTATGAAACAATGATAGTCTCTCATTATGACATTAAAGAACTTAATGACGAACGATTCATGACATTTATGCTTTTTGTTATAGTGTTTAATGATGTTACTAGTTACATTGGTGGGCAGATTTGTCAGTTTGTAAATATTTGTTTTATAATAATAACAATAATACAAAGTTTAACCACACAAAGGTGGTTGGGTACTAGAAGGGTGAAACCGCCT